>JAUZNK010034006.1:0-18325 GCA_035046665.1 Euphysa ruthae
TCTTTTTAAAAATACCTGTCCAATCAATAATAATCCTCCGACGAGAAAAAATAACGGTGGAACTCCCTGTGTTAAATTTTCGCAGCTCTAATTAGGAAACTCTGTTTAACATCCCCTTTATTTTGACTTTAAACAAGAAAAGATAAAACGACTTAGAGAGCCAGTTTAAAATGATTAAGCCATCCTTTTGGGCCAACAATTCGCAAAAAATTTTGTCATTGATTAGAGAATCTCCAAATATGACGAGAAAGGTCAGCCAAAATCGATGAGGATCTCGCTGTATTATCAAAAATCTTCTAATTTTATCTAAAACTTACAACAAAGTCTTAAGTAGTCGGGGTCTCAAGAAAAAAAGAGAGTAAAAGAATACTGTATTGGTGGCGATCTTCCGGTTGAGATCCTTTAGGGGGCAATTCTTGCGGCGCAAAAAATCTGGTAGGGGCAGTTCTCCGGGGGCAATGTTCTGGTGGGCAATCCTCCGGGTGGCAATGTTCATGGGGGGCAATTCACCCTGTACAGATATCTCAAAACTTAGTAAAACGGTTATTGTCATAACAGATAAATTGATTTCTGTTTGCTAGATAACTTTTAATCCTTTTATGTGTTGTGTGGTTTCTCTGATACAATATGATTTTTTTTAGTAAAATAGAATGATTTATAGCGTCGAATCCTTTTGATAGATCAATAAAAATTCCTAGTATCATTTCCTTCTCAGCAAAAGAAATAGTTATTTCATTAACATGTTGCATTATTGCATATTCAATGGATGTATTCTTTTGGAATCCAAACTGTTTGAAAACTAAATCTAAAATTCTATTGTAAATATTTCTTTAGAGAATATTGGCAGAATTGAAATAGGTCTATAATTACCTACGAGTGAAGTATTACCAGACTTGGGGGTTAATTTTGTCATTTTTAGACAGTCAGAAAACACTTCTTTGCTTATCGAGTCTTTACCAGTTATAAAAAGGGATTTTGATTTCGTCGTATACATAACTGGTTATATTGCCACTTAAGTTATCCACACCGCAAGCCTTTACAGTGATTTAAACGTTGTTTAAAACTCTTCATAAGTAAAGTCAGAGTCTTTAATAAACTCTTGATTTCTCGCCAAACAACTTTTGAATGATTAATTTACCGCTGGTATTTCATTTGATTGCTTCCAATATTTGTAAAAAACTCGTTAAATCCTGCCGCTATTTCTCCTGTCGTAAGTATGTCCGTTTTTTGTTTTTAATAAATTAGGGAGATCATTTTCTTTTAATTTTTTTTTTCCAGTAATCTTTTCAATTATTTTCTACGTATTTTGTTTTGAAAAGTTATATATATATATTTTTTTGAAGATCTCACAACTTTTGTCATCTATGGTGACAATAAATCCTTAATTTTAACAATGACTTTTTTTTGTATAATGTTGAAAAGTGTTATTATAAAAATTATTCACCACTGTACTTTCAATTTAGGTTTGTATCCCCAAGAACATAAAAAGGTTTTTTTTTCTGTATTTGAAATATCAAATATTCTATTCAATTGGAGATTAAATTTGTAAACTTCTGCTCCTGGTCGTCTGTAGCATGTTATAAATATAGTTTTTAACATATTTATTTCAATTGATATACACTCTCCATCGCAGTTGGTGTATTTAGATCTTCTCTTATCCTTATTTTATATTAGATTTTTTTTAGCATAGATCACTTGTCCCTCACCACGCTTTCCAGTATTTCTTTGAGAATGAATTGAATTATAATTTTCTATTGATAAATTTGAATTATAGTAGAAAGCTTTATTTATCAGTAGCCCAGGTTTCACTCAAAAAATAAAATAGAGAGTTAAAAGCATTCCGCAAAGTAAAAGAAAAAATCAACATAAGAATTTTTTTAATATAAATAAATTAGATCATACCAAAGTATTCTTCCGTTTGACTGTTTCGGTCAATTTTCTCCAAAGTTTGCAGCTAGGGTTAAGTCGTCCTCAAAGTCAAATACTAATTTATTTTGCACTTTTTCTTTTAAGTAAACCTTTAAATGACCGTTAAAATCAGCGAAGGCGAAGTGAACGTTGGGTTTATTTCCAATAAAATTGCGTGCTTTTTCTAAAAGTTTACGACGCCGTTCGGTGAGCGAAACTCTCAATTTTACGTTTTTGTTATTTGTTGCTGTGTTTTCTCTCTTTCTTATTATTCTAGATATACTGGTGGAAGCCACGCGACCAAAACATTATTATGGATTGCTTACCATCTCTCACAGGGCCGATTGGGTGTAATTTGTTAACTTCAACAAATCTGTTTTCTTCAACATCAAAACCAACGCTTTCACTGAGTATTGACAATACGTTTTTTTGTTGTTCCAAACTCAAGTTATCGACAATAACGCACGACCTTGGAGAATATTGTTAGAGTTTGTCAATTTTTTTTTGTTTAGAGCTCCATTAACATGACCTAACACATGTCTGGCTTGCTTACAGCTAATCAAACGAGTTTTACCTTCTTTATAAATTTGTTTATTTGGTGCTGTTGTTCTTCAATTTTTTTTTAGTTTTTGTTTAAACCTTTGATCGTTGGAAGGGGCTGGTATTTTGTCAGTTGAGTTTAATTGGTTGGTGTTTTGTAATTTTATTTGATAAGTGAATAGAAATATAGTTTTGGATATTTCAGTTTGAATGTTGCAAACTTTTTCTTTGCGGATGATGATGATATTAAATTCTCGTTATCGATTTTGAACATGATAAAAGGAATAGTATTTTCTGAGGAAACAAAGAATAAAGTAAAAGTATAGCAAATAGTAGAAGTAAAAAGCAAAAAATGTGAAGAGCTTGAAACAATGAATAACTGTTAATAATATAAGAATAACAAATAGAATGCAATCTTTCACCGTAAAAAAACAGTTTTATAATTTTTCTAAATGTGGATCTTAGGTCCATTATAAGCTAACTGATCTTTTAGCTTTATTAGTTCTACAAAACAAAAAGGTACATAATAATCTATATTATGATGACCTGTGTTTTGATAACTTGTGAATTATCATTCCGTACAAAAATGTCTTCTATACTAATAGGTAAAAGTTTTTTTTGGGTATTTCCACATAAATTATCGCATTACAGAGTAAATTAATTTCTTTAATAGGTAAAATAAAATGTTTGATTCTTGGAATAATGGAAAAGAGCATTCGGAATAAGATATAAAATTCAAAATAATAATGGATTTTCTCACATCTTTACAAATCTGATTAATCTGACTATTAGCTGCATATCCCCCCAGGCCAATGCACAATAATCTATATGTGGCTGAATATCACAGCAGTTTCAAACCTATACACAGCTGAAATGAAGTATGTTTTTAATTGAATTTAATTTTTCCAGAAGAGTGGGTTGTACATTTTCTAATATACCTAGATCTATAGTTAATATTTTTTTATTCTGTAAAATGCATGTTAAAGTTGAAACAATTGTCTTTAAAAGTAATATGAATATTATATACATACATTATGAAAGGTATACGTATCAGGGGCGGATTTTTTAAGGCATACCTATTTGTCTAGGTTATATCACATGTGCTACGAAATGCTAACAATTTCAGCGTTGTACTAAAGGTCTTTTTCAGTGTTGCAAAAAAATGTTCTATGCGACTCAACGACTTTAGTTTAAAATTGGACTTGATAGAGAATTAACTTAACGTAGTTTTATATTAAATTACTTATTAGGTTGGCCTTTTGTTCTTTTGAAGTGTTTCCAACAAACAAGTGGGCAGACAGTTCTATTAGCTTACAACAAAATTATACGAGGAGATTTACTAATGGGAATGACACAAACTACACAAAATTATGTAAAAACAAATTTTCTATAAAATAAGTTTTTGAAAGAATAACACAAGTATTCAACAGTTAATAAATAAATATAAATAAATAATTTTTAGACTTCCTAAAAAAAAAGCTATAACGTATATTAGCAGCTTTGGTTAATTAACAAAAATTATTTTGAAGAAATGAATGAACGCAATTGGTTTCGATAAAAATGAAAGAAACTGTTTGTATTCATATAAATTAACAAAAATATGCTACTTGCATTGATCATTTCCAAAAAAGAGTTTATGTAAAGACCAATTCTAATCGTCGATCACACGATAAAGAAAAAATATTTAAAACCCTTTCGACATTTGGATAAATCTTTTGGTGAATTGTCAATAATAAAACGAGGCTCTGAAATTTGAATTCTGATGTAAGTTTTGATGAAACAAATAACAGAAATACTTCTCTCACATTCATATGTAGTAATAGGAATAGTTCCTGAGATTAAAAACCTAACTCGAATGTTTGGGAAACCCCTCACTTTTTAAAGTACCAGCAACAATAGATGGGATATATTTAGCATTACTCCAAAGACTTTCCCATTAATCATGTTTAGTATTAATTGATGTGAAGTGAGGCATATCAGATGAAAAAGACGTAATAAATTCGATAAAATCAGACTTCCAATATTTAGACACATTTTAGACACACATTTTAAAACATTCAATGGAATTCCAGATAATCCTTTATAAACAAACATACTGTCAACTGGAAACCTATCGTCTAACTCATTTGTTAAATGATCTACCAGAGGAGTAGTGATAATGAACTAAAAATAGTCAGATATAGAATTAGAAGGATATGTATTTGCCTTCCACAAAGTTTTGGTTAAGATTCATTAGCACCACCTTTTTGAGCTAAGATTGTAGCTATATTATACCACTCAGAATGATAAGATTTGTTATTAAACTTGGTATCAAACAACCGATTTTTTAGATTTTCGATTTAAAAAATTTTTTGTCAAATATCAATAGGTATAGTTTGAATAGTTACAGTGATAGCATCAAAATAGTCCATCAACTATCTTTACAAGACTAATCTCGCTACAAAAAAAAATCAATGGTAAGACGAATATATGAAGCTGATTTCGAAGAAGTGTCTGTTATAAACCTTTCCTTCATTTAATGCCATTTCCTCAAAAGCGTGAAGCACAGACTCAATATTATCAAACATCAAACACCCTTAGTTTTTGAACACATTGGGTCTTACATGTTTTAACTTAGCGTGACCGGGAAATAAATATTTATGAAGACACCCACTTCTCTTGGGAGATAATTTAAAAATAAATAAAATTTTTATTTGTTATAATAAACTGCTTTAGAGTTAACAAGTTTAATTCTAGATGACACACCTTCATGTACATTGGCCAATCATAGTACTATAACCATTCGTAACCTTGACCTCTACAATTTTCGATATTAAATATTTTCACTTAAATGCAAGTCATTAGCTCCACTTTTACACTCAACAAACCATAAGAAATTCTCACAGATATCAACATTTGAGTCAACATATTGTAATACAACCGACATTTGCTCAGTATTCGAGTAGTCTGCAGCTTCATCGCACAATATTGAAAAAATGTTGCTTTTTAACTTTTGCGACTAAAACCTCTTCAATATACATTCCAAAAGCATTAATTAGTTGTTTTTGTGAGGTTTTCGAAATATAAGTAGCATTTTTAGGAGCAAAACAAAGATTATTTCCTAAAACTTCATCACCAACATCTACACGAAAGTTCAAAAGTTCAACAAAATTGCCTACACTGACTTTTTCCAACCATGATTGGGGTGAACTTGACTATCATCCCTATGCTCTCGAAAAGCTAAATTATTACTTCCAAGACATTAGTCCAACTTTTTCAAGTTTTTTCAAGAAGACAACGAATATTGGAAGAACGCTTCGGAGCGGAGTTGGCACAGTGGTAGGACGTTCGACTCCGGAGCGAAAGGTTACTCTCTGGCGGAAATTTTTTTTCCATGTTACCTCTGAGTTTCTGAGCAAAACTCATTGCGTAATGCAACGCCAGCTCAAATTGGTCGGGTTGTTTGGTTGAGCGAATTTCGTAGCCGCGAATGGGCGTTCTAAGTACTCCAAGACCCGCCACGTGTGCCCATCTGGAATTATTTTCTCGGCAATTTGTTGGTTCCCCACGTTAAATATAACATTCTCATTCTCTCTCATTCTTTCCTCTTCCAAAAAGAAAAAAAAGGCGCCATTCTCAATAGCTGAATAGTTAAGTCATGAAAATTGATTTAACCATTTATAAATAAAAGAAATTTTAGGTTTTATGTAAGTTGGAAAGTTATATGAAGAATGTAAAAACTTTGTTTATTAGGTCTAATATAACACCATCATCTTTTCCTATATTAAATCCCCTTCCTTTTGTGAATACAAAGAAATTTCATTATCTGATGTATTGTTTGTAAAAACCAATTCACCTTGTTTAGAAGAAAAATAAATTTTTTTTCTATGTAATTACATTCTAAAGTGCATTTTGTTTTAAATTGAATTTTAGATGGATAAATTGATATTTATTTTTATTAATGATATTTATGTGAGTCGAAGGTATGTCAAAGTTGAAAAACATTTGTGAGATAGACGATTCTAGAACTGAGGATTTTAAGAGAACGTCAGGAAAAAAGAAACTGGATTTAGCAGAAGACGAATTTTCAGGAAAATGCTAAGATTTTCGCTTTATACCGACAAATGAGATGCTATTTTCGCTTTATACCGACAAATGAGAATCTATTTTCGAAAAGCATTAATGTTTTACGAACAACTGGGAAGAAATGATTAGGATGAGATCAATTTTTATTTTGTAAAATAGAAGACATATCTGAGTTGCATCACAAAATATTTAAACAAGCGTTAACTGTTTTAGATTTGAAACTTTTCGATAAAATACGATTACTGAATAATTTTTTTTTAATTGGTTTGTTTATAACAGAACTTAAAACAATTAAACAAATAAAAGAACAACATTGATAATTTTAGCATTGTAATATTACATTTAGATATTAAAAAAAAAGAGAGTTTGAACATTTAAATGAAACACTGCTCATTAACACACTATTTAAAGAAGAAAAAACTTTATCGTAAAGTTGTTTTAGAAATATTAGATGACTTGCATAATAATGAGAATTCTCAGATAACTCTATCGAGGTTAGAAATTTTGGGTCTGTTATCAGAAACATTTAATGAAATACCAACTGAGCTGTACAGACAGTTCCCGTTTTCTAAAGACATAAAAACGAAAGTATATGTACTTAATTATACATATACACTGTATGAAATAACAAATTACTAGATCATCCCCATTTTCAGCAATATATGCTCAAGTTTTATCGTGAAACCTATAAGTGATTTTTGAGAATAGAAACAATATTTTTGTTAATTTTCAAACAAGATTAAAAGCCATGTTAATAATAAACGTGCTGCATTTTACTTCTAGACTGTTAAAATTCTCACCATAAAGCTATTAAATGCTTATTGCCACAAGGTAGGTACTTTTCCATTTCTTCGTTGAAAAAGAAAATGCTTTTGGCAATGGGAATGCTACGCTAGGCTGTTTTAGTTCTTCGTTTAACTGCTTTTTATACGATTTAATGCTTGGCATGTAGTTGGATTTAATCGGATAAGATACGAGGAGGTTTTTTCCAAAAAAAATACGGCGTTGTATTTGCGAATGTTATAATTTAATTTCTTTGTTTCCTTGACTAATCAAAACGTGTACTTTGGAAGAAAATAACGGAAAACGAGAAAAAATTTATCGCTTATCTTTATCGTGCACAACTAAATCAAACTAGTTCGGTTCCGTAAACACGTTTAAATGTACAAAAAAAGCACAAATAAAACATGTAACAAAACTTTTTATTTTACGGCAAACGACAAAATCTTTTTAAAACTTTCGCTATTAAATGATTTTTTTCCGGTTTCCGCAGATTTTTTTTTTTTTAGTTTTAAGCATATGTATGTCAAATTTTAAGCATATATATGTCAAAGAGGTAAAACTTATCATCACGAGGATTTATTTTGACATCAGCGATAATATTTTGCATAAGATCATGAGAACAAAAAACGAGAAAGAGGGTTTTGAGAAAAATTTAAAAAGAAATAGGTTAGGCATTGGTGTACTTTCCGTACCCCTAGATCCGCCCAAGCGTATTTTCACCTCAAAATTGGCTATTATATCATTTTTCACAATTAACGTGGTTCGATAATATTTATGTTAGCTTAATAATATTTTTGTTTAGATTTTGCAATTTATAGTGTTCCAACCCACGTTCGACCAATTCAACATAGCGCCATATTCTTTTATATAAAAGAATTGTAAATATTTTTAAGCATATCTTTGGAGGTGTAACTGTAATATCTTAATTTGTATAAAATACCAATCGCAATACCTCTACCTACTAAGTTTTTTGTGTATTAGGGAAATATGATATCCCCTTGTGAGTTTTTTTATCAAAAATTAAACCTAAATGTTTAGTAAACTGTTTTTCATATAATTTTTCATTACTAATTGCAATATTTAATTTTATCTGGTTTGAATAATAAAAAAAAAGTTTTGATTTTTTGAGATTTAGAGTCAGTTTGTTTGCACAAATCCACTTGCTTATTTCTTTAAAAGATTGGTTAATTTAATTGCTTTAGCAGAATTTTGATTATCTCTTGCCAATATATTTCTTTTTGAATTGAAAGCCAAACTAATAATTTGGTCATATTTTGGAAAAAGGTGTGCTTTGTATGAAAATTGGTTTGAAATAGAAATTGTTTTTATTTAAATGGACTTAAGCCTAGCAGCTAAAGGTTTTTTGATTTTAAAACTTGCTCGATCGAAAGGTTTGTAAAAAAGGTTATAAACTCAAATATACGGTAAAGTATTCTTGCAGGGCTCTCTCACCTGATACTGAATAAATTTGTGGATTGGTAATATGATGTGTGATAAATTGCTATTATTATGCAGCTTGTATTTTTACTGCTAACATAAGATTTTTGATTTATAAAAATTAAATCATATAAATAATAAATGTTAAATTAACCATCAGTTAAAGGGTTAGAAAAGAAAATTCATTTACTTAGTCAAAATTTCTGGTCAATTGTAATTGTAGATTTTGATAGTCTTATGAATTTTCAAGGATTTTTTTTTTTTGCGCTCAAACATAAAAATTTTTCAAATTTAGTTTTAGTTTTTAGTTTTAACTAAATAATGTGGAGGAATTTAAAGAGATGTTTATCTTCTTTACGAAGTATAAAAAGAGCAAAAGTTCCATCTGCTTTAAATCGGTTTACACCCATTGCGGCAGGGTTTACATTAGGTGCTTTTTTCACCTCTGCACCATTATTTGGAGAAAGTGAATACTTTGCTAGTGATTCTCCAGGGAAGAAGGATAAATTGAAGTTGTATCAGTACGCTACATGCCCATTTTGCTGCAAAGTTAGAACATTTATGGAGTATTACGGTTTAGAATATGAAATTGTAGAGGTGAATCCCATGTTTCGTAATGAAATAAAGTTTTCAGAATATCGAAAAGTTCCGATTGTTAAATACGGAGAAAAACAGGTGAGAATTTATTATTGATTGTTCAAAAGCTTTTTTTTTAAAAGTTGCAAAATTGGCCTTATGTTTCAAGATCTTTTGTTAACACTTCAGAAATTTTCAGATAAGGGTTTTTTTTCTACATTTCATGAAGTAAATTTTCAAAGTTTTGGCTTAAACCTAAATATCTTCCTTCAATGGAATACATGCAGTACCTTTTCAGTTTTTACGCTCAAATAATAATAATCATTGAATGGCATTGATATTTTTGATTCACTTATTTTTTTTCAACAGAAAACCAAAAAACATAAAACAACATTATTTTCATAGCTGTTATTATAATTGCTTATTGGTTTAATTTTTCTTTATAAAATTTATAGATTATGAAGATTTTTTTTCTGGTTGAAGTGGAGAGTTCTTGTGTGATATATCACAAGATAAAACAATTTCAGGGAGTTGGAGGAGTTCTAAAAAAAAAGTTTCTAAAGTATGTAGTTTCTTAAGAATTATTATTTTTTATCATTCTTTTTTTTTTTATTCTTAAATTATTTTATTTCAGTTAAACGATTCTTCATTCATAATTAGTGCAATTCAAACTTACCTATTAAAGAACGGCGACATTGATAATATAATCAAATGTTATCCAATTATTGAGAGTACTAATGAGAAAGGAAAAGTTGTCAAAGAATACCAAAATAAATATAACATAATGTATCATGAAGGGTTTTCAAAAGAGGAGAATCAAAGAATAAGGTTAAAATTTACACTTCATTAAAGCTTTAATTTAGAATGAAAGTAATTTCATCTAGATAAATTTTGAATTGAGTATTTGATCAATTTTAACCATTCCCTGAAATTTTCCATTTAAAAAATTTTTATCAGAGGTTTTGAAGGTTTGCTGAATATTTCTATTATATAAGATTGGAAAACTTTTTTAGAATAATTCTATTGAACTGTTTGATCAAATTTATTTTGTTTCCATGAATATGATTTGTCTTGATTAACTTCAATTTTATTATCTTTGAAATAGTAGTTATATGATAAACAGAGTAGTCATTTTGAAAACATTGATGAACCTTTTAAGTTAACATTTCTTTATTAAAAAAGAAAAGTATTACAATGAAAATACAATATTGTATTGATAAGCATTGTATTTTAAGCATTCAGGATCCTGATGCTATGGGGAAAGTTAAAAACATACTGTTAGAAATTGAACTCTTGCAAAACTTGGCATAGAAAAATTTGTCATCCTTGCTACCAGTATTTTTGTTAGCTTAACAAGCAAACTGTTGGGTTTTTAGAAGAATTAATTATAAAAAGTTTTATTATTGAAACTGTTTTGTTTTTCATGATGTTGCTATTTTGTTCTTCGATGAGAGTGTTCTATTTGTTAACTTGAGCATTATTCAAATACAAAGAAAGGATGTTAGACAGGATGACATTTTTCACAGCGTTTTTACTCGTTTGATAATTCTTCCCAACCTCTGGCTTCCCCTGGCAAGTCCCCCATGGTGGGGGTTGCTGGAAAAATTTTTGACTGCTAATGTGCTCTAGATAGTCTGAAACAGCCATATTAGAAAAAAAATAGCAGAAGCATACCTTTAAAAATACAATGATTTCAACACTGAATCAATAAATTTGTTCATATATAGAACATTATTTATTTACTATGCAGGTCTCAAAATATATATATATATATATATATATATATATATTTGTTATATTTTTTTCGACGTGTACGCTTTTGTACACAGAAAAAAAAAATACTTGTGTACTATTTAAAAAAAAAAACATATTTGCACAATTCCTCAATTTTATTTTCTTGAGCAGAAGAAGCTGTGGTATGTTCAAATGGTGAATCCCAAACGCCAGTACTGAGCTGCAATTCAAATGCTGTATCTCTCAGTCTTAACTTGTGTGCCATTGCCAATATATTTTAGAATATTGCAAACATTTCTTAAAAACAATATTTTAATCAAGATTTTCTTCAAAACAATATTTTCGTCAAAACAACATTTTAATCAACAAATATTTTTTTCAAAAAGAATATTTCAGCCAA
This sequence comes from Euphysa ruthae, assembly GCA_035046665.1. NCBI lineage: Eukaryota > Metazoa > Cnidaria > Hydrozoa > Anthoathecata > Corymorphidae > Euphysa > Euphysa ruthae. Next base: position 11,444 of record JAUZNK010034006.1, read on the forward strand.
ACAATATTTTCTTCAAACTATTTTAAAACAAATTATATGTTATAATAAGTTTAATTTTGTGACCTTAAAAAACTATTAAAAGCAATTTTGGAAAACAATTTGTTTGTATATTTCAAAACATTGTATGAGTAACAACAAAATAAAAGTAGAAAGAATAGTACAAATATTTTTCAGATAATCTAAACTTTTGGTGTTCTTCTGCGCTGTGTAAACATACTTACAAGAAATGAGTAGTAATTTTAAATAAGGTATAGGCGATGGAAAGATAAACAATACAACAACAAAATTTAAAATAAACCTGCAGACAGGAGTAAAGCATACTTCCAAGAAATGAGCAGTAATTTTAAATAATATATAGGCCATAGAAATAAAATCAATATAATTTAAAATAAATCTCCAAATGAGAGCAAATATGTTTATATACTTACAGTCCATCTGTTTAAAACCTACATAAGTTATACTGAAATAAAAATAAGCAATGTTATAAGGCGTGGAAGTTTAAATAGTTTATCTACTATATTTTTTATCGCTTAATTGAGTTAATTTTTTTTTTTTCAAAATGATTGCTTTTTTTAATAAGTCACTGTAATTTTTTAAAAACTTTATTCATGATTATCGAGTAGAGAGAATGGTTGTTTGGCTGAGCGGTTAAGACTTTCTGACACACTATGTGCGAGTTTGATATTGCTAAGAAAAAAAATAAATCGTAGATATTGTATGGCGATTAAACAGTTTTTGCTTAGTGTTTGTATTATTATTTTTTTATTTTCTTTTTAAATTATTTCTAATGAAATCTAAAAGTGAAAATAGTAATTTTTTTGTTGGTACTTTCATTCATTTTGGTAATTTATATTTATATTTAATTGGTAAGACTGCGTTATATGCGGTCTGAGAACGCTGGCTAACACCCTGATAGATATTTGAGCATTCTTCTTTTTTTTAAGACATGATTTTTTTTTTTTTCTAAAAAATGTTTTTTCAAAAGGAAATTAATTCAAACAGAACAAATACTTTTCTACAACAAATCTTGATTATAATTGGCATTTAGTCCACACAATTTTATCTGCACAATATTAAAATGATTGATTATTTTACAATCTTCTAAAGAGCATTTTAATTAAATGTTTTGTCATTACAGATTTCAGGCTTACTTGCAGAATTAACGAATTTTAAAATTAATTTTTAGAGATGAAATTAAATGGCGCAAATGGGTTGATGATATATTCATTCATACATTATCTCCAAACATTTACCGCACAATGGGGGAATCATTTCAAGCATTAGAATATATAACACGTGTTGGTAATTTTAAATCTTATGAACGAACAATGGCATACTATTCTGGTGCAATGGCCATGTATGTTATTGGAAAAATTGTGAAGCGCAGGTAATCTTTTATGAAAGTTATGTGATTCTCACATTAACCAACCTTACAAAAGTTGCACTTTTCATGCAATTGACTTTTCATGCAGTGCAGAACAATGTACCATTTGAACAAGTAGTTTATTTTAATGGATATGTTGAGTTTTTAAAAATATAGTGCTGCTTTTAACAGTTTTTTTGTATAATAGTGTGAAGTTACTAACTTATTGTGTGATTTTTTGGATTGGTTTTTCCTATTTGAGTATTATATTTTTGTTTGTTTCACGCATTAGTATTAAGCACAGATCTGCAATTCTATAAACTTTTAATTTTGTTGTAGACATCACTTAAAAGATGACGTTCGCCAAAGTATGTTTGACGGAGCAAGAACATGGACAAAGGAGCTTGGTAAAAAAAAATATCAAGGTGGTACTCAACCCAACCTTGCTGATTTAGTAAGTTAAGTAAATCATAAGAACAAGTTTTGTTATTGTTTAGAAACTGGATATGGAAGTCTCAAAATTTTATTTTTCCGGAATATATAAAAAATGAATAGCTATTCATAAAGGACTATTATATGACCCAATATGCAACAATGGTTAAGGATCTCTTTAAACAAGAGGAAAAGTATTTAATTATAATTAAACCTAATTAAACTCATTAGAGAAGAATTCTTTTTCAAGAAATATATTTGAATATTTAAGCAGCTCTTTATTAGAAATTTTACCTTCCTGGGATTTAACTTGAGAGTGTGTTTAAAAATAAAAATAAAAAACTTTTTCTTTTTTTTTTTCTTGATTGGGGGAGGTGGGTGGGTTATTGATAAGGACAGAAATTTTTTTCAATTAAACAAGAATTGTTATTTTTTAGAATATGTATGGAGTGATTCATGCAATTGAAGGACTGGATGCTTTTAATGATCTAATGACACACACTGATATACAAAAGTGGTATTTAAGGATGGACAAACAAGTTAAATCACATGCTGGTAAAAAACGATTACCTCAAAACAATTGAGGTGATTTGTAGTTTCATTTGGAAGGAGATTTTTGAAGGTAAAGGCAATATTAGTATTAAGAAATAATGGAATTTTTAGCCCAGTGGTTTTTTTGAATCCTCTTCATCATCATTTTTGCAATAGACTTTGTTTAATGAAGTTTTTTTCTAGAAGTATTTGATCTTGGTTATTTAATAGTAAAGATTTAGTTTATAAACTTAAATAACAGTTGGCTTTTAGATATTATCATTCAGATGATGCAAATAAACTCTCTTGTTTTGAAGGAATAATTTTTGATGCAAATAAAGTCTTAACGTTTAAAGAGGAATCTTACTGGTTTATAAGGTGTATAGTTAAGATCTGTGTAAAACTGAATGGAATGTAGTATATGAAAAGAGGCAGATTCATTTAGAACATTTTTTTTTCCAATTTATATTATTGAGTAACGCTGATGTTGATGTTGATAATGTTTAATCTGGTGAATAGTAATAAATTTTGCAAATACTTTATTGAGATAATCTACTACTTGGGTCATTCAAAAACTCAAATTTCAAAATATTGTCGAACTTTTTTCTGTTTTGATTAATTCAGTAATTTAACTGCAAAAGTTTTGGAATTAAATATATCTTCCACATTGTGCCATATTTTGATATTTTATATAAACGTTGTGGAAATTCATTTGATATATAAATATATCAAATAAAGAGCAGCTCTAACTATGGTTTCTTAAAAAAACTTTCAGCCTAAAATTCTAAGTTGAGTCTAATTTTTAAAATTTTATGTGAATTAAATTAGCTGGATTCCATAATCATCTTAACAATATGAGCATATTGTTACCAAGCAACAACCCATGCTTATGATTTTTTTAATTTCTCATGTTTAAAGCTGCCATACTTATTAAATTTTTTTTTAAATGAATATAACTTATTGGATATCATTTGAACTATATGAGCATTGCCAAAAATTCTTGTTGCATAATAACTACCCTTTTTTAAAGGATTTTCTTTAGCATGCACTATTCTTTTTTTTTTCTAATTAATCTTTTTTTTTTCAAATTTTGTGTAAAGTAAATTTAAATTATAATTATTTTCCAAATTTTCCATGTATCATACCTAAAGTTATTGTTTTAATTTTTGTTTTCCATTGACACTAAATTTTTTCATTAATTTGTGTTAAAAAAAAAAAAACAAAAATGTCTTTCTATCTCAAATAATAAGTCTCAAATATTTTAAATTGATGTATGCTTTCTGCTGGTTTTTTTCTTATTAAAAATGTTCATTTCAGATTTTTGACTATTTATTTTAAGTTTTTTTTTTTTTGATTTTCAAGAAGTTGAAGTGGCTACCATAAAGCCATCTTGTTGTGATGAGCTGGACCATGTTTTTATTAACGTTTTAGCATAGATCCTAGAGGATGGATTTAAAAAAACAATTTGCCCTGTTGTTATATAATTGAAAACAGTATTTGGCGAGGCTCAGCTTAATACTAACTTGTTTCTGTCTAATCTTTTCCTATATCCTTTCCTAAACACTAAATTAATTCTATTAAAAGTCTTGAGAATTTATATTAAAAGAAGAACTACCGGCATTTTTATTTTTATATATATATGGCCTACCAGTGAAATAATCACTTAAAGTTAACTGAAAGAAAAGAAAGGTGTGATATCCTTAGTAGAATTCTAGAGTGTGCGTGGGAAAAGATGTTGGGTTGAATCCTTGAAAAAAGCAGAAGCCACAAATTATAAGGTTGTGAGAAAGCTACTGTGGTTGTGTTGTGTGTGAGAAGGATGTTGTGGTTTGTTGAATCTAGGAGAATTAGTCTATTCTATAACGTGGAATCGCTCCAAAAATATGAGTCAGTTTATTACCATTGCTGCTGATATTGTATAAACATGTAAGAGGATATATGGTGAAGTCTGAGTGTGAATATATGATAGGAGTTCCTATGAAACATATCTTATTGATGGATATAAGGGTTAGGGATAAATCGATCATATTGAGTGAGGATTGTGGTGTGTTGTGGGTATAGGTATAGGAATATGTTGTTAGCCAAAGATTTTTGAACACAATGGTGGAATTAGAAAAAGAAAAAAAGTGGAAAGGAAAAAGTGTGTAATAAATTATATATTTGCTGCTGACTTGCTAAATAAAAGCTTCTTTCTTAAGCATAATTATCTTCAATAAAAATTATTTTCCTTTATTTGTTTACTTGAAAAACGAATTTTTTACTTTTATAGCTTTGAGCCTAGCTGACCTAACTTACTTAAGCTCAAATGTTTCTTATAAATTATTTCTTAGTTGCTTAATCGTAAAGCATCAAAACCACCGCAAGATCAATAGCATATAAAATACACAGATGGTTTAAAATGATTTTGCATGAACAGTAAACTCTTGTAATATTTAAAAAAAAATTCCTCTTGTTTGCTCTGCAAAATTTCTTTTTATAGGGTAATGTCAGTTAGGGCATACCATTAAATTTAGGTCAAATCATGATCGAGATGACTATCTTGAATATTAGAAATCAAAACTATACCTGCTGTTTATAAAAATTAAAATAAATTATATCTTATAATTGATTTCACATTATTCTAAAGAAGAAATTATTAGGGTGATACTAAAAATGTCAAAATTCTTGAATTTTGATATTATCAGATTTAAGTTTTTATTTTTATTTTATTTTTAAAGGTCATCTAGAATGAAGATGTTATTGTTAAAAGTTAACTGACAATATTGTTTATTGCCGCATTTGTAATTTCATTTTTGTGTCATTTTGAATGTGGTCAGCTTAATTGTTACAAAGGATTTTATTAAATAAATCAAATTAGATTGAAATTGACTCGAAATTTCTGATAAAAAGTCTCTTATTTTATATACAAATAATTTTTTGCAAATTGGTGAGATGTATTGCACAAAATTTTATGAATTTATTTTCATTTTAAGCTTTTTTTTAATTTGCAAACGGGTTGCGAGTTTTCGTGATATTAGCAACGATAAGAGGTTAAAATATCAAGGTTAGAATAACAGCGAAAATACTGTTACAGTCAACTCTCTCTAATGTGAACTCGTGTAATTCGAACTTTTACTAATTCGAACTGTTTTGCTCGGTCCCTTCAGAATTCCCTATGACACCCTTATAGCATACCTGTGTAATTCGAACCTCTGTACTTCGAACTTTTACTAATTCGAACGGCTTTGCTCGGTCCCCTGGAGCAAAAGCTCTCTGTAATTTGAATTTTTCAAAAATTTGATGAAACAAAAGACAGTTTTTGATCATCAAATTTCATTAGTTTTCATTAATACATCTAAATAGTGTTTTTGTCCTGTGATAAAAGTTTTGCAAGGAACTTGAAGCCCCTCTCCATTACCTAAGTTACATCGTTTTCCAGTAACCTCGACATAGCATTGGGAATACACGTCACTTCTGATGAAGTAAAAATTCGTCTTAGCAAATTTACCAGAGTCTCCTTTTTTCAAATGACCGACAACTCGATCATCTTTTTCCATGCAAACAGCAAATTTGTCAACAATATTTTCTGGCTCCCATCGTACTTACAATATTTCTCCAAGCATCGGAGTCCAAATATTCTTGTAAACATGATGCCCTTTGATGTACGTTTCAAATTCAAGACAATTCGTTACTATCAGTGGCAACTCGTCTTGACGACAAATAGTTTCAACTGTTGGATGTGCCATGGCTGTTTTGTTGTAAAGAAAACTTGAGATTTACAATGTTTTGAAGATCACAAATATTGAAGCCATTGCATTGCAGAATCGAATTGAACATTTGCAATCGAACAATAAAACATTTGATAGACAAGTTTATTCAAAACAATTCAAAATCAAACTGTGGCTGTTTCAGAAGAATGGCTTGTTTTTCTACCTCCCAACACAACATCAAAGACACAACCTATGGACCAAGGCGTTGTACGTTCCTTGAAAGCTAAGTATCGTAAAAAAATCATTCAAAGATTCATCAGAGCAGTAGACACGAAGAAAGCGCTTCCCAAAACATCTATTCTCAATGCCATGCAGTTATTGACGTCTGCTTGGAATGAGGTTACAGAAGTGACAATCAAAAACTGTTTTAAAAAAGTTGGAATCTCAGAAAAATCTGCTGAAGAAGCAATTAATGAAGAAGACGATCCATTTAAAGATCATAAAGAAGCGGTCAATGATTTTTGAGAAAGATTGCCTGAAGAAGTGCCAGAAGATTTAAATGCTAGTGTGCTAATAGATGTTGATGATGAGTTGTCCGCAACGGGCAGTACACAAAGTGATGCTGAGATTTTAGCTGATGGGTGATGCTGGTGCAGACGAAGAGGTTGATGACGATGTTGATTTTTATGATGAGTCACCAACACATTCATCATCCCATGAAGTTGAAAGTGCTATTGAAATCCTCCAATGACTTTCCCTGTTTTATAATGATGGAGATGAACTGCGAAAGCTAATATCCAAAGCAGACATGCATGCTCAAAAAGCCTTCATGGCTAAAAAGAAGCAAAAAACAATAAAGGACTTTTT
>JAUZNK010034017.1:0-18325 GCA_035046665.1 Euphysa ruthae
TGTATATATTGTACTTTTTTTTTTTATTTCTACACCATCCTTTATGATTGCTTTAAATATATTTTGATTGATTTATTGATAGTGTGTGATAGTAAAAGGCTAGCTTTGAAAAGAAGAGATGGCTCATATAATACTAATGTTACGTTACCGGCAATCTTCGAAAAAAATAAATCATCTCTTGGGAAATTGTGATTGGCTGTTCTAATAATATATGACGTTATTTGTTATGAAAGCAGTTAACGCGGGAAATATTTTTATGCTTCCTCGTTCAGGCATTTTGATTCATTCGCTTTTGGCTTGGTCAGACATCATCGTTTTTTTTTTGCTGATTACTTATTTTAGCATTGGTTATATTTTTGTCTGATTTTTATATTTTATTTGAATTATATTATATCAATCATAATGTCCCAACAAGGCACCCAGAATCAAAACACCTCATCTCCATCCGCAAAACCAATTCAAGATCAAGAAGAATGTAGACAACAAAAAATGGACGACGAAAAGGCATCATCTTCAACAAAACCAGAACCAAGGTAGCTTTGTAAAATATTTTTATTTTTGAGAACTTTTAACTGTCATTTGTTAACTTATCCCACCCAAAGATACAACCACAGTCATTTCAAACCTCTGTGTACACACAGTGCACTGATGTGAACTATTTTGTTAACAGAAATTTTGCGGAAAAGTGGTTGTATATACTCTAATATACCTAGATCTATATTTAATATTTTTTTATTCTGTAAAAATCATATTGAAAAAATTACCTTTGAATGTAATATAAATATTTACAAATATTTGCACTTTTGCACCCCCTTTTTTATTGATGATTCTTATTCAGAATTTTACACTGATCAATAATCAAGAACATGGATCTGAAAATCTGCAGACAAAAAAGTTATTGGCCTTTAAAGTTCTCTAATTGTGTCCTTTGCTTTTATATTCTTATATTCAGTCAATATTCAGCTAAACTCCGGCAGATCTGGTTTCTTCATTACTTTTGCATAGTTTGCTTATTGTTTTGTGTTCTACTTTGTATTCAATTGGTTTTTCATTACTAAAATAAAAAAATTTTTAAGCAACTTTCCTAGGAAAAAGTTTTTACGTAAATAACAAATAAATTTTTGAAATTGTGGAATATTGAATGTTTTTAATTAATTTATTGTAAGGAAAAAAAGTTCATAGTTTATGGTTTCAGATCAAATATTTATAAATCAAATGTTTTGAAAACTACAGTGGAGAGGCACACAGAATCATTCCCAAATCAGATTATGATTTAGTGCTATTCAGATGTTTGATCACAGCAGGTGGAAGTGATGATGATAAAATAAAACCAAAAGGAAGGCTTAGTAGAAACACAGTTATATCAAAACCAAACCCAATAGATGAACAGCTAGAGAAATATCACAATGGAAACATTCTGGACCTACTGATGGATATTGAGGACATTATTTATTGTTACGGAAGACGTAGTAGATGATCAGTTGAAAAATTATCGGTTTCAGGGCATAGATTGGAATAAAAATATTAGAGTAAATAAAAACCTATTATGTTAGCAACCGTTAAGCAACTTTTCAATGTTTTTAAAGTCCATTTTTAAGCCATTTTCCTAGGATGTGGAAGCAATGTTGCAGCAAGCAAAATCAAAATTTAAATCAATGTTTGGCCCAACAAATCGAGACATGTTACCAGGTTACCTTGCTGAATTCATGTGGAACCAACAAATTTATCATTAATTGTATTTCCAATTTATTTACTAACTGTGCCCCAACTGTATCCTGTGTATACTTTATTCAAAATGATTTTTTTTAAAGCCCCAAATATTTTTGAAAACATGTTGTTTTGTTTATTTCCTAAACTTTCTTTCATTGTTTCAGTTGGTTATTTTTATAGATTGCGTAACGTTTATTAAGAGCACGTATTTTTTAGTGCACTCACAAGATTTATTTTTTGAGAGAAATCAATAAAGACTAATATAAAAGAAGTTACTTGGCGTTGTCCAGTAAAAGAATACAAAAAAAATATTAGATAAAGAAGTGACATGCTACAAATAGGCAAAACATGCTTAAATAAACCAGATTTAAAAGTTTTAATGAAAGCAAATCATTTTTTAAATCCTCTGTAAAATAAATTTCCTGTTAGGTGGCCACTTATTTCTAGTAGAATATTACTAATAGTGTGTCAATCCTCGCTATATATTATATATATATAAGATAATTTTTTAAAAATATATAATTTATAATACTATTGAATAATAAAATGTATATGATTGATATGATCGGTGTTTATAACAAATACCAGGCTTTGCCATGAATCCCGAGCGATCGCTCGCTCTCGCGTAGAGCTCGAGTGATGTAACTTTACCTGAGTGTTTAATAGCTGATGTGAATTTATTGCTTGAAAAAAAATATTAAATATATTTATAACTAATTAATATATTTATACATTTATATATTAATTAATTAACTGATCATCGACGAGTAGATTTCACTGCTATCTTCTACCATTTTTACAAAAATCAGTTTTAGGAATAATTATCATGATTAAAGCCTGCATGTATAATAACAAATATTCTTTTGCAAAATATACTCCCTCAACAAAAAATGTTACTACTATTTACTTTTTTTCTTTTAGCAATATACTGGCCTTCATTCACTGTATTTTTAGATATTTAATGCTAGTTATAATAATCCCAGTAACTATGATTCTTTATAAAGAAAAGTTTAAAAAAAAAACTATTTTCTTTTAATAAATAATCTTATTTAGAAAGCTATAAACTTCCCGCCATAAATATTTATGTTTCAGTTGATCTTTTAAGTAAATTTTAAACATTTGTAAGTAAATACACATATTTCGTTGAATAATTAACTGTCGTCCTCATGTTTTTTTTTAAAATACCATTGTAGTTATATTGTTGATCTTTCCATCGCTGATTCATTTTTTTTTAAATTACTGCTCATTTCTCAGAAGTATGATTTTTTTACACAATGCAGAAGAATTGGATTTCAAACCTATGATGAATAAAGAGCAATAATTTAAAAAAAGATTATTTTGTTTTAAACAAGCGATAATATGCATATATAGCAATGTGATGGAAAAAAAGCATTAATAAAAGATATATAATTTTGTTTTAAGTTTAGGCTTACGTTTTCCATTGCTATATTAAGTATAATAACTAAGAAACCTCGACATTCGTTTTTACACCTTTAAATCGCCAACTGATATTCAAAGATATGATAAGAGTGGGTTGATATTTTTGCTGAATATTATGAGTATATGGTTAACCTTACAGCTGATGTTTTAATTATTTGAAAAGTATGTGAAAAGTATTTATTTATTCATTCTACTTTTAATTTAATTGTTTTTTGAGAAATTGTTTGTTACTTGTTGTTTCAGTTCGTTCATTGGCAGAAATTTTGTTTTGATGAAATTATTGGTCAATTAAAATATTTTTTTGAAGAAAATTTTGGTTGATTAATATATTGTTTTGAAGAAATATATGAAATATTTGACAAAAAATATATCGGTCATAGCAGACAAGCCAAATTTAAAACTGATAAATGCAGCATTTGAATTGTAGCTCAGTACTGGTGTTTGGGGTTCATCATTTGAACGTCCCCCAGCTTGCTCTGCTCAGGAATAAATATAATAGTGAAAATATTTGAATCTATGGAAAACACTGTACAATACTTAAAAGTAACATATATCACCATTTTTAAAGGTGTGCAATCGGCTTACGCGATATCCAAGTAATTGGAAGTTCTAGCTACGCCATAACAGAACACCATATTGTCGAGTGATAAGACTCGCGCCATTTACTTCACATGAGCTATTAACTACTGAGGAGGTTGTTTGCTTATGGCAAGGCCTGAAATACATTTTTATATATAAAAACAGTAATTAATAAACGTAATTAAGCTTATTTTGAGCCCTATTAGTTGGTTTATGGAACATAATACAATAACATACTGAACAAACATGTTTTGGTACATAAAAACAGTATTGACATAATTAAACTTCCTTTGACCCTATTAGTTGGTAACATACTGAATAAAATCAGAAATTAATAAGCTATAACTTATAAAAAGTAAGATAAAAACAAATAGAGAGTGAAAACAAAGCAAGTTAGGGTGTTAGGGGTTGATTATATGGCTATACCGGGAAATCGTTTTTCTCATATGAAATGGAATTTTAAAAGGATATTCGAAAAAAGGTGAGATGTCACACAATAAATTTCTTTTGTTGAAAAGTTTTCTAGGATAGATGGGACCATGGGACCCATATAATAAGCCTCTTAGTATTAATTCAGAGCTATTCACAAATAATATTAGGCTCAAATAGACATAACGATTTTCTCAAAAATCTGTTATCATGAGATAATTTATAGTGTTTTGTTCAGGATTTAGTCCAAATTCTCTCTTGTCTTTTGAAAGTTAGTAAATTAGCCTTTTGAAAATTTCATTAAAGGTCTATAGTGGGCAGCATTTTGTGATGAATATTGAGATACACCTACAATATTGAGATTGAAAATTCAATTTCTCAGCAAGCTTTTTATCGTCTCAATTGTTTTATGGAGAATCGACCGTGCTTATCGTGGTAACAATCATATATGGAAAAAAATAAATCAAAAATTCTGGAAACAATTTTTTACGATAAGTCAGAGTGATTCAATGCTTTAAACATCAGCAGTTTTTTCAACTATTGTAAAATTTTTGGCATCTATTCCATTATCAGAATCCGCATAATTTTTCATCTAGTTCTAATGAACATTTTATTTATGAACATTTAGTATTAATTATGCATTAATCGTAGCTACTATTTTTGTTAAGTCATTTTTTTACTGGCTGTTTATTTTTAAAACAATAAGTTAATATGACTAAGGTCTGCTGTTAGACTAGATTAGACTTTTCATTTCTCACGCAGCTTTAGTTCGCAGAAGTTTAGTTCGAACTATTTAATGATCGTCACCGCGTATGCTTGCCTGCACTAGATCTAGTCTAACCTGCTGCTTGTTCAACTTCCATGGTTAGAAAATCCCTGGTAACTTCTGTACTGATATTAAAAAGGATAACTTCTTTACCAATTTTCTATACTAAGTAGACCCATTGTAAACTCAAAATTCTGTTTCCGTTCTGAAATATATCTTTATAAAGTTAACTTTAATAAAAAAGCTGTAGGTGGAAGCCAACCTTAATACACACACATACACACACATACAGGTTTACAATCTACAATCATCGTCAAAATATTATGAGATTTATCCGCCATTCCGATACCTTATTAATTGAAAAAAAATACCACAAGCAGTTAAACATGATACACCGCCCTTAGTATATTCAATTTCAGGTTTATCTTTTGGTTATTAGACTTAGAAAATAAAAAAAAAATTTTCTTTGCTGGATCTAAGGGATGTAAATGAAAAGTCCATACTAATTTGGGTTTTTTATTATTTTTGTGATTTTGGTCAAGAAAATCATTTTTGCAACATGCTTCAAAATGTGAATTGTTCTAAAATTTGATGAAAGTCTTATATAATATGAACGTGATTGTAGTTTGCCGGCCCTATAATAAAAAGAAAAAAATATATAATAACATTGATATTTTTGATCAGAAAACGTCTTATGTTGTTATTAACATAAACAACTTATGTTTCAACATGATTTTTTGAAGCAATGTAGAAACGAGGCCAGTTTAAATTGATTAATTATTTATAACAGGGTAACTGGTATTAGAAAACAGAATAGGTGTGATACGATTTTAAAAAGCTTTAAAGGGCAATAAGGTTTTTCTGTAGATTTTCAGATCCATGTTCTTATATGGTTATTGATCAGCGTAAAATTCTGAATAAGAATCATCAAAAGCGGAGTACGAAATGCAATAGCGCTTAAACATTAAGAGAGGTATTATTATACTTATTTTCGTCCTCAAAATTGGCTTTTTCGTAGTTTTTCAAAATTAACTTGCTTTGCTGATATTTACGTTAGCCTAATGATTTTTTTTTGTTTTGATTCAGCAATTTAAAGAGTGTTTTAACCCACGTGCCACCCATTCAACATCAATCCTGGTGTTTGAATTAATTCAAGGCTCTTGGCTGTTTGAAATGCTAAACGGTATGGAAAATTTTTTGAAAATCACACCCTGGCTCGTTCTTTGACATTTGCTAACTCTGTTAAAAAAGTAAAAGCATCTGAAAGATAGCATGAAGAATTGTTTGACCCAAATGATACAAAACACCCAGAACTATTGACAAAAAAAAAGCTACAAATAACAAAAGTTATTTAAAGTAGCTAACCGTTTGAATCCAAGGTTAATCCTTTTTTGCCAATTCCTGTCTTTTTTCATCATTAAGCTCAAATTCTAATGCAATTTAACCATGTGATGGAGTAATGTTAAACGCTTTTCATTATACATACAGTTTCTAGTGAAATTATTTCCTATTATATTTAGCTGATCCAAACTCTTTAGTTTTTCTTCCAAAAAACAAAAAAAATTGTAAATAGATTTTTATTATACACCATAATCAGTCTACATTCAGATCGGAAAAAATTAAAATGCAGCCATCTAGGTAATTTAAATCATGTTCAGAGTCATGTGGAAGTATTGTTTTTAAAATTAGCAACTTTGTCCCTTATTTAATTCCCCTTATTTAAAATTCATGATTAACCTTTTCACTCCCAGAGTTATTTCACCTAGATTCCCAGACCAAAATTAGCAATTTCTACCTACATATTTTGAAACACTAAAACTCAAAAATGACTAGGTATTTTTCAATGAAACTTTCACCCTTTTCTAAGGATACAATAAAAAGCATGAATATGAAAAATTTCTTGATATCACAAAATGTCATAAAAGCACAAAATCTAGGCTCATTTTTTTTTTTTTTTTTTTTTTTAATCAATTATTTCAAACAAAATAAATACAAAAATCCTGAGTAAAATTGAATTTTTGAACTTAAAAATGAACTTAAAAAAGTTACTTAGAGTATCTAATAACAAATTCAAAAGTAAAAGGAATTGTTAAAAACATGTTTTTTCTAAAATTGCGGCATTTGTACCAGATGTCAAAAGCAGATGACAAATGTATTATCAAAAAAACAGAAAGCAAAGCAAAAGGAACTACTCAAAGATCAACTTAGCGATGTAAACTTTAGCAGCATTGAGCGTACAGACAGCAAGGAAGAAAGTAGTGAGAACAGCTAAAAATGAAATGTCTTCCAAATTTTGCATGAATTTAGAGTGTCATAAGGTTTTGCCAGCAGTCCTGGAATTCCAGTAAATCCCCTGAAACTTTTTTTTTTTTACCCCTGGAAATTTCCTTTAATTTCTCATTTTTGTGAAATTTTCCTGGAAATCCCCTATAACTTTTCAAATCTTTTTTTCTTCGGTATTACTATATCCTTAATTTTTTTATGATTACTAGAATCATTAAAGCATAAATTTGCAATATAAATTAAATTTCTCAAATGTATATTAAAGTACACCTAGCATATTAAATTTTCAAGATCAAGGAAAAATATATATACCAAGGGACGGCACAGTTGAATATCAATGGAAAATGTCCTAAAATAACCTGGAGATGTCATGGAAATCCCCTGGAGTGTTTTCTTTGTATTTGACTGACTAAAAAATTAACTCTAATTATTCTGAAATTATAGATTTTGTTAAGAAATATTGTTTATAATATATGATGCGTGTTTGTCATTGGGAAGTTTCAAATGTGTTTGGTCTGCTTAAAAGTGCCCAACGAAAGCCCCAAAATCAAGGTTATGAATTTTTTTAAGAAGTTACCCCTTTAATAAATCAAGGTTTAGATTTATATTAGGATATATTAGTTTTTAATATATTTAGCATGTTAACCATTTTGTTTTTTTTTTAGGAACCAGAGAAGTTTAGTTGAGACTGACTGTTTTTGTTTTTTTGACAGTTTTAGGCTTATTTGTACATCTTTTTTTTTTTAAATAAACTGACTAATAAGTTACATCCAATCTTTCAATAGAACACATTAAAGTGTTATTTATTGTACATTACAACACATTAAAGAGTAACCTTTTCACCAGAGGCTATTTTAGGCCGTTTCGGACTTGGGCTTCTGGCACCCAAACTCCAGTCTTAATTTTTTCAATTTTGTTTTGTTGGAAAAAATAAAAATAAAAATTCTGCTCCACTTTTGTTATTACATTTTTATTCTGCATCCTTTATAAAACATCTATAATGTGGAATAAATATTTTTTCATGTAAACAAAATAATGTTTATGCCTCAATGAAATTTTCACAGCACTTTCATTTCATTTTCTCGTATAGTAAGATTTCATTCAAAATTGAATTTTAATCTCCAATTTAATTTAATTCTGTAGATATCAATCATACCTTCAAAAATGGGCAGTAAACTCAATTAAGAATTAGCAACTAAAAAATAAATAGATTTATGAAATTTTAAGAGAAATTTTTGATCATTTTGAATCATTAAGAACATTTTAAAAAATAAATTCAAGTTTTATTACATTACATAACTTCTAAATATGGCATGAGTTCATAAAACTTTCTTATAAAAGTATTTTTTATCAGAAGAAAATAAGGTAAAAGCAGCGATATTCATTTGTCTTGTAAAGTTTTTTCAAAATGGAAAAAAAAATTCATTTAAACAATGCTTGATGAACGTAACTAATGTATAGTGGAAGATTTTTATGATTTTACGATCAATGTTTATGAACAAATATTTGAAACTTAAATGAGTACAGCAAGTCATTTTAAACTGTTCTCAGAGTCTATTAGGGGTGAAATAACATCTTAAATATCTTAAATAGATCTGCGCTTAGGTAAAAAGGGGTCAAATTTAAGATTTTTTGAGAGAGGTTGTACTTTTACTGTATTCAAACACTTTTTGTTTCAGTGAAACAGATCATGCTGAGATGAAAGAGTTGATGTCAAATGGTAAAAGACACTTATTATGCAATGAGCCTGCTCTGGCTTTGGATTGCTTTGCTGAATTATGCGAGAAATTGTGAGTCAATTAAATTGAAATGTTCTTTAAAGTGCCAAGATAATCCTATTTCAAAAAGCCTGTTGGGTCCAAAAATCATAGTTTAACGGTGTAAATATAAAATTTTAATGACTTATCAGTTTTACTTTCAACGTATATATAAAGATTATGTCAAATTTTTTTTTTTTTTGATAAGAATATAAAAAAGTCCCTAAAATTTATAACTTCAATATTTCTGTGCCACCGTTAAAATCAGTATCATTTAGAAAATTACAAATTTTATTTTGCGCTTATATGTTAATTTTAGATCATTGGATCAAGTTTTAAAAAAAGCGTAGCCGGAGTATTCCTCCTGGTGAATCTTTCTCATCTGGTGAATTCCACTTGTTAAATTCCTCCCAAGAAAATTTCCCCTGATTAATTCCTGCCATATATTTAGTCCATAAAATTATTTTAAGCCCTACATACCACAAAAAGCAGAAAACTTAATATAAAATTTGACGAGAACATTGAGAAGAAATTTTACAGAAATAGAGGTTTATTTTCTAAACTTCATCAGCATGCAGCTCGTAATTTGCTTTACCAGATTACAAACTAGTTAGTTAACCACATGTTTCTACACAAGGTGGTGGAGCATGCATGTAGGTTTTAAATAAAAACACTTTTAAGTTAAGAAAACAATATTGTAAACTGACTAATATAATACTGTTTACTGTTACATTTGGGAAAGAAAAGCAACGTTGTATTTTCAATATACTGACCTTGAGTTTTTGACATGAACGTATAGAGTATATAAGTTAAAACATTCATTCATTCAAATCAAACATTCAAAATTAAGAAAAAACAATTTTAAAAGAAGCCTCCACTATTACTGGTATTATACAGCATTCTAAATTCATATCGGCATTCGGTAAAAAAAACAACATAAGCAAAATGGAGTTCACCACTTCAGAAAAAGGTCAGCGAAAGCTTTTAAGAAATGGGTATTTGTACGTATCGAAGATGTTTGTCAACAACGCTAAATGCTACAAATGTGTATGGTGCCACAAAGATGGACAATGCAAGGTATTAGTTAAATTGGATGAAAACAATGAGTTTGTAGGGCAGGTGAACAAAAATACGCATACCCCATTGCAAACAAAGGTGGGAGTAGCTGAAGTGATTTTTAACATTAAAAAGAAAGGCCCAAACAACAACAGATATGCCACAGCAAATGCTTGTTGTTGAGCTGGGAAATATATCTGAAGATGCTGCAGCAAACTTTCCTTCTACTTCAACATTGAGAAGAAATATTTGAAAAACACGAGAAGATAACAACATGCTTCCCAATCCAATAAGTCATGAAGAGATACTTGAGTTGCCCCTCAGGTAAGCGCTTTTTATTGTTTGATAGTGGTGTAGGAAATCGTAATAGAATGTTTATCTTTGTTTCTGATATTGGTGCCCAGCTTCTAAGCTAGTCAGAACATTGGTACACAGTTTGTCGTGGAGTCTTTTTCCAATTATATATGTTACACACTTAATGTGGTTTAATAATTCCTTGTGTTTTCTCGCACCTGCCAAATAAGACACAGCCTACATACATAAAGTTCTTCAAACAAATTTTCAATCGAGTCGGCAATAACAGTTTAAAAAATATTATCATTGATTTTGAGAGGGCGGCACTCAAAGCAGTGCAACAATTAAATTCCAAAATCAATGTAAAAGGATGATTTTACCATTTGTCAAAAAACATGTGGAAGAAAATACAGGAGTTTGACTATCAGCAGCCGGGCGTTACCAGAAAATGTACCACACCATCCACCAATTTTTTCGATAAACCTGTGGAACATGTTTTACAGGACTTACAATGGTTTGAATAGATGGTTCCAGACATGAGTATCGTCGTGCCATCCTGTTGTCTGGAAGTTCTTGCAAGTGTTGCAGAACAAAGAATGCTTAAAGAGGGTCAAAATATTACAAAAAATTGTTGGCCATCCTCCAGAAACGCAAAGAAGACGTGTATATTTTGGCATTGTTGACGATTACGCAAATAAAAATAAAATGCAGTATTTGCACTCTATCGCATTCAAACTTGAATTTTAAAGATAGGTGTACGTAGCATATTTGGATGGTGAGAATATTAATATCTATTTAAGTACGGGTGTGTTATTTTTGTATTTTTTGACAAATTAACAAAGTTTGAAGTGTACGCAAATAGAAATAAAATGCAATACTTGCGTTCTATCGTGCACGACCTTAATTTTAAAGACAGGTGTACGTAGCATGTTTATTGCAAAAACTTCCTTGTTTTTTATTATTTGCATGTAGAAAGAATTTTTTAGTTTCCCAGTTTAAAATAATTCCAGAAATTAAAAAAAAAAAACTAGCGTTGTGTGATGTTTATTTCAAAAATATTCCTGAGCCCCCTCTCTATTTTACTTGAAAATAGTCCCGTCCCCCTCCAAGTGTTTATGAAAAACCCCACCCCCATCTTTTGTTCTGTCCTTAGTTGATGATTTTAGGCAAACATTTTCAAATAAAGCACATCAAATTCAATGATATATCTGATCAGGAAATCCAAATGTACATGGAGTTACTGTCCGTCCTTATGGAAATGTCCATTATTTATAGAGATTCGACTGCACTTATTGTCGAAGTTGTTAATTTTCGTTCATCAAAATCATCATATATTCTATTTACATATTTACGTACCTATAGAAAAAAAATCATGCAATTTTAGCATTATTTCAAAAACTGTTTTTATATAATTTTATGCTCTTTCTGATTGTATAGTTAGTTTTACACTTGCTTAGAAATAATCTAAAATTTAAGTTGTTTAGAAGAGCTCTTTTTGCTCTTAGTTACGCAATAGACATTATTCCCTAATTTTGCTTTGTTTTTTAAGCTTTTCTGGGTCGAAAAAACCGGTGTAAATACAAAAGTGATTTTGCCACTGGAAAATCTAAATAAAATGTCAATTAGCATGTCAAAAATATCAATGGCATCATTTGACCTATATTTGAGATTTTATCCAATGATGTTTAGAATGCGTTTATTCGATATTTATTCAATTATTTTTTTGCCTTGATTATTATTTTTATTACAGAGCTTACTTTTATGGACAAACTGGTGATCAATGTGCTGAGGGCTATCTGTATTATGGCAAATCCTTGTTGGAAATGGCTAGAGTTGAGAACGGAGTTCTAGGAAATGCTGTCAAAGATGGTATATTTTGTATAAACTTTTTTAATTGTCTTATAAAAATAGTTTTCTTTTTTAAATTTGACTTTTTCATATGATGATAGTTATTAGCATTATTATATTATTATATTAAAAAGATGATGCTGGTTTTAAAAATAAAAAATAACTACACTACCTGTGTAAAAAAAAAATAATAATAAAAAAATAGTGTAAGTATTGTAGAGCAAAGAAGTTACAAAATATCTGTATTTTTAAATCTTTTTTAGTTTTTTATTTTAATTTTTCTTGTATTGTTTTGTATTGTTTATCATCATGGGTTTCAGTTTAAATGTGAAATTATAATTAGTTGGTTCTAGTTTTTTTAAGCCTAATAAATCTGAAAAGACAACAAAACGATTTCAAAGATACGGGAATCTAAAGTTTTCTTTGTTTATAATTATGTCTAGATATTTATACTTGAATGTCTAGATATTTATACTGAATATCTAGATATTTATACCTGAATATCTAGATATTTATACCTGAATATCTAGATATTTATACTGAATGTCTAGATATTTATAACTGAATTTCTAGGTATTTACATGATGGAATAATAACTTGATTCTATAAAAATTTTTGAATGAAATTATGTACTGAGATGAATATCAATAAAACAAAGAATTTTGCATCTCAAAAAATCTAAATTATGCCATGGTCAGCTAGCTTCAGGATTTTTTTTGCGATAAATTACATAAGGGGTCTGGAACTTTAACATAATTTTAAAATACAAAACTCATTGTTTTATGAGTATTCATCGTTGTACAAAATTTCATTCCATTATCTTATGAAACACCAATAGCTGTTAAACTATTTGTTTATTTGAGGTTCATTTGTAATGTCATAGGTACTGAATACTAGTCTACATTTTCAGTGAAAGATATTTTATTAAAACGATAGATAAGCACAAAATAAAAATTTCGTTTTTAAAAGTGTTGTATGCTTTTTTGTGAAATAAAAGTATTTCTCAGAATTTTATGCTCAAGAAATGGTCCGTAAATGAAAACTTTATTTTGACCCCTTTGATTAATATATTACCAATTCTCAAAATTTTTTTGTTGCATATTTTCATTAGATTTACCAGGTACATAGTTTGTTAACTATTTCATTTAATGGCTTTAAAATGTGTAAATTTTTGTTGTATATAATATATAATTTGAGAGTGGATTTACCCTTAGCACCTGTTCTTGGTCAGCAAACAGAGGACGAAGAAGTAGATGAGAGTAACATAAAAACTGATAAAGGTAAATTTATTAGCATTATTTTGAAAATGTGTCATAATAAGGAAGTGTATTGTTATTTTGTAGGAAAAAAAAAAAAAAAACACTTAAAAAAAAAAAAAGTTTATTGACCTGAAACTAGAAGTTATTTTATTATATCTAATAATAAAGTTTATTTTTAATTTCTCTGAAATTGTCCTTTTGAATTTTTTTTTTTGGGAGATATTTCCAAAAACAAAATTTCTGGTGACTTTGAAATGGTAAAATTTTAATGCAATTCCTAATTTGGAGAACAAGGATTTTTTGGTAGCGAAGGTAACTATGAATGCATAACCATGAGAAAAAATATATTTTCATGTTTTTAGCTCGTAATATCGCTCATAATATAAATGCTTCGTTGACCATTTACCTGAAAATCATCCTTTGATCTTGTTTGTTGTGGAAATAAAATTGATTTGTATTTATTTCCACTTCCTTCACAAGAAAATAGAATTTTATAAGCACTGGTATGGCCTCTTTTACACTCTGATGCTCCACATTTGTTGACTATTTTTTAAAATAATATCTAATATTATAATATCTAAGATTTAAGGAGTTAAAAGCTTTATTTCACATTAGAAAGTTTTTATTTGTAACATATTTATATAAAATACTTGTAAAAAAAAAACAAATTTAAGCCTTGAATCTGAAAAAAAATTTTTTTATATATTTGGTAAAAAAAATTTTTTTTAGTTTCCAGAAAACTAAGAAAACACCACAACATTTTCCCTTCTAATTTATGAAGTGTTTATTTGGGTAAAATTTGTTAAAAGAAGGGTTTTTTATCCTTTTGTTCTAATTTTTATATTTTTACTCAAACACCTATCAGTGCTTTATATAAAGTCTATTCTAAATTTCATTTACTTACTTTTTGTTAATCTGTCAGTAAAAATCTGTCAGTAAAAAAACGTTTTGAAAATTAATGGTTTGATTAAATTAGTTCTAAAAATACATTTCTCAAAAACTGGCGTCTTATTATTTAATCTCTAAATAATAAATATAAAGCCACATATTAACTCATTCAATCCTGCATTTTAAAAAATGTCCACATTAATTTTAGTGATCATTTTTATTCATACTGACTTTTACAAAAGTCTCTGTGACTTCTGTTCTGCTCCACCAATTCGAGTAAATGAACTCATTTTAGAAAGCCAGATTAATTTCTGTTTTGAATAAGCCAAACAATGTAATAAAAAATCATAATGGTGGATAATAAAATAGTAGTTATTTGTTTTTCAATATTTTATGTGCTTTTTTTAGTAACAAAATAAATAATATTTGCCCTTGGAAATGATATATGGGCTCATTTATGGAAATTTATTACTTATTAGACATCAAGCATTGCAGAAAATAAAAATTGAAGGGAAAAAACTTTCTTAAAACTTTCTTTCATATAACACAACACACTCCACGTAAACACAACACAATCCGCATAAACACAACACACTCCGCGTAAACACAACACACTCCGCGTAAACACAACACACTCCGCGTAAACACAACACACTCTGCGTAAATACAACACAATCCGCGTAAACACAACACACTTCGCGTAAACACAACACACTTCGCGTAAACACAACACACTCCGCGTAAACACAACACACTCCGCGTAAACACAACACTCCGCGTAAACACAACACACTCCGCGTAAAGGTAACTTGAATGTAAATTTATATGCTACTTGAATGTACCACCAGCACTAGTTATTTATTGTGATACTTATAAAAACAGTTTTTCAGATGCAGATATGGATTACCATCACAGTTGCACCAAAAAGATGTTCTGTTGTTCTTAGTCGGTGTGCTGCGAACAGCACAGTTCCTTTCATTTTCATCGTGGAAGACTAGACAAGGTGTTTTTTTTTTGGAAAGTCATTCCAATGTTAAATTGAATCTTCGACCTGGCACCTTATGAGCAGCATCGTTTATAGGATCAAAAATCTGAGTTGGCCTTTCTTCCAATTGCTTGATAAGTTGCTCCTTGTATCCCTTCAATGACAATTTCATAGTTACATGTGGACACGAGAGTGTATAAATGATAAGAGTTGACCTGAGCAACTTCCAAGAATCATACAAAGATAAGTTTACACCAATTTTTTTTTTCTGATTGAAGTTGTTGTATGAGATCATTTGATCACGGTGATCACAACCATTCATTGAGGAGTTATACTCATGTATAACTAATGGCTTGGACTTGACCACTCAAAATTTATTCATGAATGGCTCTATATTTCTTTACCAACCACACCATTATTGTCAACATCAAGCGTTGTAAAGAATATAGCTTGGAAGCGATTCCACATACAGATTTTACTGTACCACTGTGTATGCAAGTGTTGTTTTTTACTTCAATAGTCTCTCGCCGAAGGCCTCTTATCCAACCCTGTAGCTTTTATTACAGCAAGAAACTTCAATAATTCACATTGCATTATCGATACTCACTCCTGAAAAACTGAATTTTTGTTGGTTCCTCAGAGTGGCAAAGACAATTATTAGAGTCAAAATAAAATGTTTATTTCATTCTGTAAAAGTATCCAAAACAGTTACTTTTTAATTTTTTTTAAAATTGTTAATTAATAATTGTTTCATCATGGAATAAAAAACGTTTTTTTAAAGGTAGAAATAATTTTGATATTAATTTCTAACAAAAAAATAGTTAAGAATATAAGACCTTTAAAGAAATTTTCTTCTAGAAAAACGTATTTGAAAGGGAACTGATATTTCCTAGATATCGCTGAATTTTTATAAATTTATGCAGTTATTTGAAACAAAATTCAAAAAGAGTACAACAAATAATACATGTTTTTATGGGTATATTTTAAATGAAATCAACCAATTTTCTTGTAATCAAATCTTTGAAGTGTTATTTTTTGCATAAAAATAACCTAATCTGATTTTTTTTTCTTAAAATACTTGAATAATGAGAAAATAATACTAAATGGAAATGATTAATAACTAATTTATTATATTATATTTATTATTTATTATATTTATTATTTATTATATTATAATTAAAAGCTACGGAGTAAGGTTGAATGGTTTAAAGATTTTTTTTCAACCATAAAATTGTTGTCATATAATCAAATCCTTTCCAATGAAGATTCGTTAGTCTCAAGTGTTCCTCAAGGGTCAATTCTTGGACCACTTTTCTTTACAGTATTCTTAACTGACATTGCACAACACTTAAAGAAAGCAAAGATTAAAAATAAAATATGCAGACGATACAGTCTTTTTTGTTTCAGATAAAGATTTTTGCGTAATTGAAAACACTTTAGCACAGGAACTGATTGTTTTGACGAAAATGAACTCATCGTAAACTTAAAAAAAGGAAGAACAGATTTAATGTTGTTTGGCACTAAACCACATGCCAAAATAATATTTAGACCGCTACAGGTCTCATACAAAGGGTTATTAATAACTGTAGCTGAATCATACAAATAACTGGGTGTTATACTAAAAAATTAATCTTAACATAGATGACCAGTTTGATATTTTGCGTAGGAAAGCTACTAATTCTTTTAAAAGACCGAGTAATGCTGCATTCAATTTACACCCAAATTATACAGCTATTATTTACTTACTGCGGAGTTATTTAAACTTAAATAAAGCACAACTGAAGCACTTGAACTTGCTACATCAAAGCAAGCAGAAACCTTAATTATTTATGAAATTTTAATAGTTTTTGTTGTTATTGTTTTAATTACTAATTTAACTTGTTGTATTGTATAACACTTTGAAAACAACTTATAGTTGAAGTGTATACATCCTGTATAAATATTCGGAAAAAAAATAAATATCATTAAGCAATTACCCAATAATCATTGCTTTTACTGTGGACTTTGGCATTCAGTAACAAATTATAGCAGTCTTTTTTTCTATAGTTTTATTCCATAACAGAATTGGTTTAATAAAAAGGATAATTAAAATTTAAAGATTATATAACTTATGTTTAATAAATATTTGTGATGATTATTATTGTTTATTTGACATTTTATTTGTACGTTTTATAATTCAATGTTATTTCATATCAGAAACGTTTTGACTGCTAAGCTTTAATTACAAAAATCACTTTATGCCTGAGTTTTAAAAATTTTGTACTCGAATTAAAAAAAAAATCGGTAAATATATATGTTTGCTTTTTTTTTTTTCTTTTTCTGTTCAGCCTTATAAAATTATATTTTTGATATGTGAATCTGAAATGAGTCATGACCAAAAAAATTTTTTTTAATGTAATTTAGTTTTTATGAATGAGAAATATTTTGTATTTTTTCAGCCACAAATACATGCCAATTTATTTCAGCACTTTTTTTACTAACATCAGCACGTTGTGAGTATTTTTCTCTATATTTGTAAGACACTGAAGAGCTGATGACTCGGGCTGAGTTAAGAGCAGACGTTGAGCATGCAATGCGTGATGGGAATTTATACAACGATAGTTTGACAGAAGATGAACAAACAGAAGAGGAAGGCGGCGACCAACTGGAAGGTATTTGAAATAAAAATTCAAGTTTTAAAATAGTAACAAATTATTTATACAGAGCTTTTCATAATAAATATCTGTGGCTGCAATATTATTTGAAGGCTCCTTTGATATTGATACAGTATAAATAAGTATTGATGTCGCTCCATAAATAAGTACTGATTTCGCTCCATAAAATAAATCAAAACATTTGGCATTTTATTCCTGAATTCCTTTGGTAAACAGTCATTGTGATATATAAGTACCTGCTTCTGAAAGTTCCATGCAATCTACGATCTTTAATTGGCTAAAATTGCATTAGTGCAGCTCCTTAAACTTCTGCAATAATTTCATTAGCAAATGTCATATTTTAAGCAATAAAATTTTAAAATCCTTAAATACATACA
>JAUZNK010034028.1:0-18324 GCA_035046665.1 Euphysa ruthae
GCAATTTCATTTTGCTCCAATAAAACGTTATTGCATTTTCCACAGTAGGTAAGATTTTTTAAACCGAGCAGAATTGGACAAATGTAACTTTTTAAAAAAATATCGAAGTTGCGCTCCACCTTCTCGAAGTGTTCTTTGTCGAAGTCAACTTTTGTAATTAAAACATCTTTTAATATCTAAACTACACAGTATGCACTGTTTGATTTTGTTAACCCTATTTGACAAATTACTTGAGTGTAATATTTATGTTTTTTTTTCATTACAACTGAGCCATTTTCAGTTGTAAAAAAATCGCAATCTTTTGCAGTAACTATGTTTTCTTTCAATGAAAACGGACATTTTATTTCAATAACCGATTGCCCATGACAATCGCACAATAAAATATCATCTGGAGACGCAGCAATATATATATGGTTTCTTAGAATTGACAAATAAACCATATTTTTTTAATTTACCGTTGTTGTGGTATTTCAATTCATGCTCGTAAAACTTTTTAAGTGCCATTTCTTCATTCTTTTGTCCCCATGCAATTGCAGGAATCTTATCTAAATTACTCTCACTGTTAATCAATTTATTTAGAAGGGGCGTGATTTTCGGTTTGAAACATTGAAACGCTTTCAACTTTCTTAATTATCGCATGATGGTTTGACGCAGTTACTCTACCCTTACGACATAAACTCCATCTCGGATTATGCCATTGTCCACGTGTTTCCGACTCTATAAACCTTGCATTTTTTTCCGAGATTTGTAGTAACTTAAAAAATTTAATAATCACTTGGTTCTTGTCATCAGTAGGATTTTCACATAACTGGTTGGCGATCATTTGCATATCGAACATTGCATGTTCTTCTTCTTCTGCTCCGTCTGGTATGCATTTAAACATAACTGCATTGGGAATAACTTTGTGAACATTTGCATAAAAAGAACTTACCGATTCGTTTGATATTTTATTTAATGGTGCTAACCTTGGATCAAATAAAAAAAAGTTTTGATGATCTTTCTTCTTCACGTTTCGGCGTAGATGCTTGATCCGTAATCTTTGAACGCATTTTTTTATACATGCACGCACGCGCGCGCACAAACATACCAACACATAAACACACACACCAATTACATACATACACGCATACAAACATACACGTATCCGCACATACACACACAAATTCCATTTCCAAGTGAACCACAGGTCAATTCAACAATGTGGAAAGATCTGCTTTCCTGTATAACACTATTAGTGAAGCATTTTGTTTTCTTTCTCATTGCTGGAAACTAACGCGATGAGTTTTATGAGATTTGCAGAAGAATTGAACCAACTAACGTGCCAAAATTCTAACTCGTAACACGACAAAAAAAAAAGCGTGGGAATATTTAGTATCTTTTATATAAACAAAGCAAAGATTAGCAAAAGCCCTTTAAACAGATAAATTATTTTTATCTGTATAAATACACTTTAATATGATCGTCAACTCTATTCCCAAAAGTAAGATATTTCGACTTGTCACCTCCTATCACTGTTTTTATTATGTGGTTTAAACCTCTTTACACTTTTAGACGGTTTAAAACCATGGCTCCCTGTGCCGTACACCGTCGCACCGTTTCTTTTTTGTAGTTTATCACTTTTGCTGGCATATATATCTAAATAGCAAAAATAATTGATTTTACGAATACATAACTTATGACCACTTATTCTATATAAAATTACAATTCGAGAGTGAAAAATTTTCATACTATACGGATTGAATGATTTTCTCTAATTTCTATTTGAATATAATTTTAAGGAATGGAAACCATGTCCAGAAAAATCGTTTTTTTTTTTTAACTCTTTTTAGCTATATCAAGAGAGATTAAGAATTTTTTTTAAATTCAGACTATATCTAGAGCGATTGAGAAGTTTTCAAAAAATTTAGGAGATATCTTGAGATTAACAAATTTTAAAACATTAGGTCTATACCTTGAGATCGAAAAATATTTGAAATTAAATGGATAACAAATAGCGTTGCAATCCAAATATAATCTTTCACATTTCTTAATTAAATGAAATACCATACCAAGGATACTAGTTATATGAGCAAGAAAATTTGAGTAATAAACAAATTTTAATTTAAATATTAATAGGTAAATATTTAAACAGCTGTATGCCAGGTCGGTCATGAACGTTAGGCGCATCACGAGGTACAACACCAACATGTGTACGACTACCATGGGCGGGGGCGACCACGACGATGAGAAATTTCACCAAAATACTGCTGTGGTTGAAGGGCATCATTCCCACTGACACCAGAAATATCACCTCTTGTCAACGTATTATTTAACTTTCTCCCTCCACTAGTGCGCAGACATTTACTTCCACCTCTGGTTCTCGCACATTGGGTAGCACCATAAGGTGACAGTTGAACATCACCAACGGATAAATCATCAACAACAGTAGGTGAAAGAGATGAAGAAAGTTCATATTTAATAACATTAGTTCTTCAGCATACTCTATAATGCTTGACGAACGAAAGCGAATTTATAGGTTTATTTTTAAATTATTGTAAGGGGAACCAAAACTTTTGCTTAAATGCCTTATATTTTAGTGTAGCTTCACACAAAATTAGAAAAAATCTTAACTAGTCATCAAGAAAATATTAAGTATAAGCTATATTTAAAAAGAAAATATTAGGTATAAGTTATATTTAAAAAGAAAATATTAGGTATAAGCTATATTTAAAAAGAAAATTAGCGATTTTTTTGAAATTTATAAGAAGAAGATTGATGCACTTTTAAATTCGGTAAAAAATCCACAAAATTATCACATTGATGTGGGTAAATAGCAAAAACTAACTTACTTAAATTAACATTCGGTGGAACAGTGAAACCATATGAAAGTGCAACTTTTTGAAGGTCTATAGTGTTGACATTAAATATATTTTTATGCTGGTGTGAAGCGTATGCTTGTAAGTATGACCTATATCCATCTTTTGCTGACTTGTTTAGAAAGTAATTCTTTGAGATGAGCTTTTCCAACTAAATAAAACAACCAGAAACAAAGTGAAAGACTGAAATCTAAAACCAAACTTTAAAATAAAATTTTGTAAACTTTAAAAGACGTGGTTTGCCACCACAGATTCAAATGATCTCATGCACATAACTACCTCCTTCAAATCTGAAATTATATAAGAGATTTCCAATCAGGTTCGACCATAATAATAAAAGAATATTCTAATATAATAATATATATATTATATATACTTATTTCTAAAATCTAATGAAAGTGCTTGAGGTATTGTGGAGTCCCAAAGTGAAAATTGTGGTAGCTTGTTTGAAAATGTAGAGGAGATTTTAAACGGTTATAGCTAAAGAATCGATAGACATTATTAAACAGAATAAAAATATTCAAATGAAATATTCCTTTGTATATATAATAATCAATGACATTACACAAATATATATTAATAAATATATTATATTAGATAAAAACTTAACTAATTATATTCCTTAAAACATATATAAATTGGGTCAATAGTTAATTTAAAAATTCACTCAAACCCACCCTGATATGCTGTCCCATGGATGGATTTTATACTCCCATAAATCAAAACCGGATTACTGCAAATGATTATGCTAACACAAAGAAGACTTAATAATCTTTTTTCGATGAGCAAATATATATATATATATTTGTCATAACATCTGAAGCATTTTAATAATGCTTATATTTTTGAAAAAAATTTCTTTATCTTCAATTATATCTGCAAAATTAAGTTTTTTTGAAGAGAAACAGATCTTTTCTAGAAAATTTTCTGAATTCAGCCAACTCCCATTAACGGATAAATTTCTAAAGACTCATCCGAAGTTTTATGGCTATTTGATTATCAAAAAAAAAAAAAAAAAAAAAAAAAAAAAAAAAAAAAAAAAATAGCTATTGTTCCAAATCTAATTTGAATATCAAATATTTATACCAAGTCGATTCCTACCGACTTAGTAAGTATCAGCTTGATGTATACCCAAACATAAAATAATTATATTAAGTGCATTTGGTGTATTCATAATTACCTGTATTTGTATATTAGATATTTTGGCTTTTGAGAAGTCATATTCATTAAGAGGAACCTAGAAAAAAACATCAAATTAAAATATATTACCTGACTAATAACTTCTGATTGGTCTTTTAAAACAAGCCAATTATTTTTAAAACGCTGACCGTACAAAAAAATGCAAAAGACCTTAAATGTTATAGTTTTTATTCCCGCCACCATTAGAAAAATGAGATCACAGGAATCGGTAGTACAAAGCATTTTCAATATTATAATACATTGATTTATAAGTTTTAGCTAATAAAATTAAAGTTATTAGCTAATAAAAGTTTTAAGAAATACGGTTATGCATCAATATGTATTTATTTACCTTTGCATGTTTTAAGTAGCGCAAAAAGCCGAGTTCTTCTGGAAGTAAGAAAAGTAGTGCATGACCCCTGCCTTCTGAACCACGGGCTGTTCTACCAACTCTGTGTATATATTCCTATAAGATATCATAGATTTACAAGTGCCAATGAAGTGACTTATTTAGAATGACCACCTACCTTTGCCTCAGAAAATCTAGAAGAAATGAGGATAAGAGACATAATGAGAAACATGTAGTTACTTTTCTGGGTTTCGAGTAATATCTTTGAAACTCCAAACCCTTAACTGAGAATTCTCACTAGGAAGGGGAAGCTGATATAGATAAAATGATGGACTCTATGCTTTATTAGCATTTACTGGACATTAACAGGCAAGAACAACAATAAAACTAAACTTTATAACAGTTAATAGTTATGATATGTGAACCTTTTTTTCTGAAATTATTGACTGGAGGAATCAAACTGAAATCCCCCGATGGTATTTATTTTTTTGAAAATCGCCTCCTGTTTTACTATAAGGGCTTATGCGAGTACTCATTCGTTAGTTTGAAAACAGTGTATACACGCGAATATAAAAGCACAGATTACATCAAACAACTATGGACAAAATTTTATGACCGAATATTTCAAACTCAACGAAAATAATAAGTGCTTAGTTTTTTGATCATTGAAAGATTTAAACAGTAGAAAAAAAGAGCTTTTGGTGAGAAGAAAAAAAAGAGACATAGCATCAAGACGATTACTTTAGGATCATCTGGAGGATCGTACTGAACAATCCAATCTACTTCCGGTATATCGAGTCCACGTGCAGCCACATCCGTACATAACAAGATTCCAGTATCAGCGGTACAAAATTCAAAGAAGGTACTTGTTCGTTTCTGTTGCTTTTGCTTACCCTGAAAACAAACAAATAACAAACGGGTAGAAATGCTGCATCTAAAAGATTAAAGAAAAAATCTTAAATGTGTATAGTGGAAAAGCTACGTACTAAAAAATATTTTGATAGAAATAATACCTCAAATGAATCATTTTTTGTCAAGAAGCAATGAAATGAAGCTATTTGACATTTCAATAAAAGACAGAAAAGAAAGAAGTGAACATTAATGAGCCCGGTTATTAGCGGTTATTTCTAATTTTTTAACATTAAACAAAATATATTAAACAAATTTGAAAGGAAAATGCAAAATATTTGCAGACAAAATCACACCTGCTAATAGTCTACTTTAGTCACAAAATTGTTAAACAATCTTTTGCACAAAAATAAAATCTCCACCATAAAAAGTATCGAGTATATTTGGACAAATTTTTATAGAATGCATAGATTTTATTGAAAATTCACATTGTGAGAATATTATCGTTTGCCTAGAAACGGTCAGAGAGACAGAAAATAACTTTTGTGGAGGAAGACAGCCACCTTTTTAACAAATTTAGAGGGGGAAAAAGATGCAAAAGGAATGCGAAACTCAAATTTGAACTTCTAAGAAGCAAAAGAAAGAAAAGCAAGATTTTTTGCAACTTCATAGAGGAAAATCCAACCATGTAGGTCACTGTGAAATTTCAAAAGCTCATGAAACTTTGATTTGTTAGTAGGCTGTTGCAAAGAATTTTTCTCAATGAAGAAATATTTCAGCTATCAAAAATGACAATGTTCAATCATTTAATGGAAGCCAGAAATTACAATTTTTAGGCATGGTTTACCCAGCCTAAAATATTTCTTACGGTTTAAGATTTACAAATTTTTAGATAAGTTAATGCTACACAGAATTCCTGCACAACCAAGGATTAAATATTAAAATCTGTAAGTTATTGGACGCGTTTGGAAAAGCCCACCCAATCCGAAAAAATTTCAAGATGACCAAAATTATCAAAATATTATTTTAC
Source organism: Euphysa ruthae (assembly GCA_035046665.1). Taxonomy (NCBI): domain Eukaryota; kingdom Metazoa; phylum Cnidaria; class Hydrozoa; order Anthoathecata; family Corymorphidae; genus Euphysa; species Euphysa ruthae. The sequence goes on from JAUZNK010034028.1 coordinate 6,263, forward strand.
AGCTTGAATCAAACAGAGAGAATTTTATAGAAAGAGTAAAAATCTTTGATTTTCTAACATTACACCAAATTTACATGCAATCAAAGAAATAAATTTGTTTTCTTAGTCGCCATGCTTTTTATAATTTTTCTGTCATAAAATCTTTATTTAGAAATATCAATAATCTCTTCTAGTGAAGTATAGAATTCATTTTATTTTCATTGGTGTTTTTTATATTATTTCACAAGTAGCAATGCTTTAGTTGAATCAAAGCTTGCTTATGAAGATACGGTTTGATGAAACGGTTTGGTGTAATAGGCATATGAAAATAGCTATAAGTAAATGACAGATTTTATAGTTTTGGTTTAGCATAGCATTACGCATGACATCCAGATGTTAAACAAGATCTAACAAAAGCCTTAAGGAAGAGCTAAAATATTGTTTTTATAAACACGATTTTGCAAAATAGAGAAAATAAGTCCTTCATGGTGCTAAATTGGTGAGTCAGTTCCAGTTAAAAGTCTGCTTAAATAAACACTCCTCTATTTAACCTTCAACATTTATTTTTTTTGTGATCTCTAGGTTTTCGTGCTTGAAATGTTACAAAAACCAGACCTTATTTGGGGACTGATTTTACAGTGATTTAAGTAAATTGGTTTTGAAAACATTTATATACCCCCATTTTGTATGGATTTCATATTAACTTATAAACTTTGAATAAATATAGTCTTTTAATGCTATCTAAACAGCAGAAATATTTATTTCTGTTTATTTGTAAGTCTATTAAAGTAGTCACTGGTGCTTCAGCTTTAGCCAAAGACAAGCGTTAAAAGTACCCTGATGATTGATTTTGTCAGAAATTCAGACAAAGGTTTTATACAAGTTTCTCTTTGTAGTCATGAGGAGTAAGACAATTATAAGTGAACACGTGCCCCTGGATATTTTATTAGGTTTTCCCTTTGAATTTTATCAAATTATTGAAACACCCTCTCTAATACCATCTGATAAATAAATGTACTTACATGAATATCTAGCACAGGTATATCAATATAATTTAGAAGCTCAGCATGATATTTGACAGAATTACAAGATGAGAAAAACACCATCACTTTCTTCTTCATGTTCTTCTTAAGAAAAGTAAATAGAAGAAGAAATCGTTTTTCAGAAGGAACCACAATGTAACCCTAAAAATAAACCAAAATTTTGAAACTCTCAACTTTTTATTCAAATATCTAGCAACATTTCGTTTTATTGCATATAGAAACTGACAGCTACTCAAGATCATACAAATTGCAATTACACCACACGAGAGTGTCTATTTAAAACATTGGAAAAAAATCATATTTTTGATTTCTCAGCAGTTTATATTTAAATAATTTCAGATATCGACTCACTATTTTACCTATTAACAATTCATACGTATTTTGCTTATATAACTAAAAGGTTGTTTTGCAAGGGCAGCTAAAAACGTCACATATTATGAAGTTACGGGAATGGAAGAGTTTAATTGAAATTTTTACCTGTTCTAAACCTTCTACTGTTGAAGCATCTTTATCGTCATCAACTCCAACATACAGAGGTGCACGCTTTAATGATACACGTGCCAAATCCTCCACCTTACGTGTTTGTGTGGCAGAAAACAGCAGTGTTTGTCGCTTCTCTAAAAAAAGAGAGTAAATAAGGTGTAAAATTTATCATTTCTGATTATATATTTCATCCTTAGTAATAAAACAACAAGAAATCATTATAAACAGGGACTCCAAAATGTCCAGAAAATCATAAAACCCCAAATAGCTCTTTTACGTGTAACTATTGTAGTCTAATGATGCCTTCTATAGGCAGGAATATCAAGCGAAACTTTAAAACCCTAATAGAATATAGCATTTAAAGGTGAGGCTTATTCATTTATATATCAAGAAAGACAATGCTAATACAATGCTAATACAATGCCAAGTCACCTCTCTAATAAACGATAGTTATTCCAAAAGTTTACTAGTATTTCTACAATCTTAACATTTATATCAATGTAATGTATATACAGAAGTTTTTATTTACAATTTTTTTTCGTTATTCTCTTATCAAAAACTTATTTAGTATTTCACCTGCGAGCTTATTCAAGCCCATGGGTATATCTTTTTCAGTTTTCTCAGAGGGTGGGGGCTCATTTAAGAGCATGGTTAATTCAGAAGCAATGATTTAATTGATCAATTAAGGGTATTGGTGATTTTTTCTTTGAATCCTTGTTAGTTAATTTTGGAAAATAAAAAAAAGTTAATGCAGCTTTATGTATAAAATCATGGTTTAAAGAAGAGACTTTAATTCATAAGTGTGTTTATTTAAATAAATTCAGCAGAAGCCATTACTTTGGTACCATGATTTTTCTGTAAAAAAAAAAGACAATAACATCGATTCCCTTGAGAATTAAATAATAGTTGTTTAATTCTCAATATAGTTGAGTTATTATAGTTATTCTAATAAGATTACAAGCAGGGATGGATATCTAAATCAACAGGGAGTAATTAATTAATTCAATCATCAAAAGAAATATATGTTTATTAGTATTTTAAAGAACACTTTGCATAAGTTTTTAAATATATTTCTGGCTCTGGTAGATTCGAATTTTTGCAGCTATCATTTGCTGTTGATTTTAAAGATGTATTTATATAAGCAAATATATTTTAATTATACTTTTTTAATTATCTTAAGTATACCATGTAATACATTTTACCACCTGTCACAATGAATACCTAAATAGCTTTTTTTGAGGCGATATCCCATTGCTACAGTTATATCAATATATAAAGGTTTGCAAAAGCAAGGCAAGCTTGCTGGCAAGCCAAAGTTAAAAATGGTATACGGCAATTGATGGTAGAAGAAAACTGTAAACAGCAAACAACAAATTTTCTTACGCTACCAGTGATGAATATACAATAAAGTGAAATAAAAATTTTGTTTTTAATTAAACATATTTCAATTTTAAAAAAATATCTTATTTGTTCATAAGTAATTTACCAATCAGATTTGAGATATCTAGGCAACCCGAAAATAAAGATGACATAGAATTTTTAATATTTTAGCATGAAAAGTGTAACAAAAAATAACTAAGAATAAAGATTTTTTAAAAATATATGAATTGTTTTAATACACAATCTTGAAACATGAAATGTACATAATGCATTTGTGGTGCAAATAAAAAATTGTGTGACAGGAATGAACAACCCAGGGACTGGTTGCCTAACCATGCAGTTAAGATATTGGATTCAGACACCTATAGGTGTGAGTTCGATGCCACCTTCAGACCAATGATTATCTTTACCGTTAGCTAAATGTTAGTTATAACTATGTCAGGGCCAAAACGGCGAGCCTTTTTGAAAATAAAGCTTATATGATATTTGTTGGCTCCCATGTTAAACATAAAAATATATAAATAAAAGAGATTAACTCAGATCTTTAAAATCTGCAAACTTAGCACTACTATGAAAAACTATAAACATTACTTGGTAATATCTTCACAATTTGCTTCATTTCTTCTTCGAAACCTATTTCAAGGATTCTGTCCGCTTCATCAATGATTAAACATTGTAGATTTTTGAAGATAAATCCAGGAGTGTTCTGAAAGCAAAAACATTTTTAAAAAAGTACTTCTATGATCAACACATTAAAAATATTAAGGAATGTTATTACTTACAGTTGAGATTGTTATTACTTAGTCTGGAACATAGCAAACACTATTTTGTATTCTGGTCAACAAATATTTATATGGTCAAATGTTTTCTACTGTCCAAAAATGCATAATCAGCTCCATGTCACATAACAGTAGAAAAAAAATTTCAAAATATGTTTGAAATACTACATACTTCATTGTTGTAAAAAATTTACATATATGCACCTGTCTGAAATGGTTCAAAATATCCATAGTTGAACAGCCGCGCAATTCTTCCCCTTTGAGTATTAATACCTGGAAAATGGCTAGCCAGATATTTGCTACCTAGGAAAATGGTTATCTAAGATATTTATTGGTGCATGGCCAACAGTATAGTAATTTATTGGTGCATGGCCAACAGTGTAGCAATCTATTGGTGCATAACCAACAGTATAGTAATTTATTGGTGCATGACCAACTGTATAGTAATTTATTGGTGCATGACCAACAGTATAGTAATTTATTTGTGCATGAAAACCAGTATAGTAATTTATAGGTATGACCAATAGTAATTTAAAGCAAAGCTTTATTTTCATGTAAAATTGCACAAGCCTAAGATTTCTCTTTAAAGATTTCTCTTTAAAAATTTGTTAAACTCAATGAAACGCTTGATTCCAGAGAAACTTACATTAGCTTCAAAACTATAATGTGAATAACATCTACCATAAATATTTTAGTGTGTCACTTTTGTTAGACAAAAAGCTGTTCTGAAACTTTCTTTTTGCTACCTTCTTTTATTATCAATTGAACGTAAATTTAAACATAAAATATATCATTCAACAGAACAGGAACTTCAGACCCCTGACTCACACTGTGGACTAATGGATATATCAATTCCTAAAAACTTTTAAATTTAATCAATATAACGTATTTAATATTTTGTACCTGCAAATGATCCAAGAGACGCCCTGGAGTAGCAACTATTATATTGACCCCTCTTTGTAACCTTTCAGCTTCTTGCTTTCGATTAGCTCCTCCCATGATAATACCAAAAGTTTGATGATGATGCTGCAAAAGATCACGGAGAACACCAAATGTCTGCAATGACAATTCTCGAGTTGGAGAAATGATAACAACTCCAGAGCCTGTAATAAACATAGTAAGAACTTATTTCTAGATTCAGTATTGAATAAGCTTTTCAAGTAATTCTTAATTTACATGATGTGAATGCTGTTAAACCTAGTCCCAGGTTTATCCAGTTTTGTGAAAAACTCAAAATAAATTTCAAAACTTACAAAAACATTTCATCTTATATTTTCTAAACCATAAATATTAGTTAAAATGCTCATGGCAGATTTATTTTATATTTAAGGTCAATCTTAAGAAATTGTTTCATTGGCATAAACCAAACAATTGCAAAAAAACTCCACTAAGTCAAAAACATTCTGATTAGTCATTGGATGTTCTGCATTGAAATTGTACCCTTTTAAGGTAGTGAAGCATTACCATTTCTTGGCATGAAATTTAGTTTATATAACAATTCCACAGCTGGGATCAAGAATGCCAGAGTCTTTCCACTACCAGTTTTTGCTGCTCCTAATACATCCCTAAAAAAAGAAAAAAAAAATTTATTATACTTTAACAGTTAAGCATTATTTTTGACTCGAAATAAATGAAACTCTGACCTTGCTATACGCCTAAATCCTAAAATTTAAGTTAAACTCAGTTAAAGCTAAACTTTCGATCTTCCACTAATTGTTGCCGCGTTTTGCAAACATTACAACTTCAAATAAAAAATTTTCAAAGAAAAACACAGACTTTACTTTTGCATTTGCATTTTGGAAATGATTATATTTAGGCTCATTACTCAAAAATAAAACTTTGCAGATGAAAATATTCTCAACAATTTTGAAAAAATTAAAGAAGTAAAAAAATCGTTCATAAAAAGTTGAAAAAAGAAAAATCACAGTTTCCATCAGAAAAAAATCACACATAGTGTTATTCTAGACAAATGGCCACATTGGTCAAAATGACTTCCATCCTATTTCATGGGCCATCCTATTTCATGGGCCATCCTATTTCATGGGCCATCCTATTTCATGGGCCATCCTATTTCATGGGCCATGAAACAATAATAGGATGAAATCAAACATGAGGTGAGATAACAATAATTAGCATTAATGTAATAATTTATTTTTATTTTTTTGATCATATCTGTTATAAACATCAATAAGATAAATTCTAAAAAACCTTCCCTATTTACTGCAGGCATCAGTGGCGGAATAAAACCAAATATTTCCCTCCAAGATTAAGCAAACTAAAAATAAGTTTTTGCTACACTAATAAAATTTTTAAAAACCAAAATTATGATGTGAGCCAATTTGGTAACTGATTTTGTCCAATATTTGTGCAAAAATGGTGGCTAACAGTTAAAATAAAATTGGTTTCAAAGTAATAAAATCAAAAATTTTTATGCATTGTTTTAACTTTTTATATATAAAACTTATTATTTAACAGCTAGGGCAGAAACTCAACACAGTTTTTACTCAAATAAAGAGAAAATTTTAACTAACTAAAAAAGTAAACATTAGGTCATTTTGTACAAAGAAACCCTTAAATTTATCATTATCACTTTCAGTTTATCTATCATATTGATTGCTTTTGATTTACGGCCATCCAATTCACAGCAAAAAAAAAAAAACCCCTGAAAAATTTATAAGTTGAACCCCAATAAACATGAAAAATAACTGTAAGATAATATTAATAAAACTTACGAATCACAAAGCATAAAAAATTTACTAGACAGTTATAAATTAAATACATAGCAAAAATGATAAACCTGGATATCCAAATAGAATGACTTGAAGAATTGCAAGTTTTTATCAATTTTTTTTTTAATCATTCACTTTCTGCAATGCTAAAAGCCACTACTGTACAGAAAGCTAAAACAAGAGATAAAGATGAACTGAGAAAATTATTGGTTGACATTAGACTCAAAGGATTGGAGACCATAAAGTAAAGCTAAGCACAGTTTCAAATATAAACAAAAATATATCAAAAATAGATTTTAGTAAAACAATGAATGGATTATAGTTATGATAACTACTGAAACCAGAACCAAACTGATGTCAAATCATTTCAATAACACAGGTATAGTGGTATCGTACAAAAAAAAAGAAGTGCATCTATACCACAAGAAGTTAAAAACTTCATCCCGTCCATAACAAAAGCAATCTTAGGCAAAAGAATAAACATAATGGAAATTATTAGACAGCTTTTTAAAACGATCAATGCCAGTTACACAAAGACGCTTCCAATATCTTAAAGTTAGAATACAAAGAAAGAAGCTCTAAAAATGCTATTAGTAGTTATTTTGAATAACCAACAAAACTAATAAAAAAAGACTAGAACAAGAAAAATCATACAGTTTAATCTGCTATGTAAGATAAGTGCACAAACAAACATTGCAAAAATATGCTATTTTATATGCACTTTCTGTGTTCATTCCTTCATGTGCTCATTCCTTATACATAAAATATTCAACATAACCCTACAAGTTAGATATAGCTTTACAGAGAATGCTGTTCACATTATGAAAAGCGGCAACAAAAAACTCACATCCACAAAAGAAAAACCTAACTTGAGTGTAATTGTAGAGCTAAAGATGAATATTTGACAAATAGTAAAGGCAAAAGAGTTCAAAGTGCCTCCAAATAAACCACCTGATAAAATCTGCATCAAATTGCCAGATGATAAAGGTAAAATTTTACCACTGCAAAATGCTATACAAATAAAATTGTTATTATATTACTAGAGAGTTCCAAATCTAACGCAGACTTAAGACTGGTATGATTGATCACAAAATCCAATTTGACTATGACTTGCATCTGTACTAATAAAATGATCAGCAGCTGAATAGATTTCATGAAAAAAAACCTTTTGAAGTATAAGTTTCTTTGGTTGCTAGTTGGTCTGCTACATAGAAACCTTAAATTTTGATATATACCAAAATGGCCAAAATGACGTATTTTATCGTCACCTAGCTCCATTAATAATATTAAAAAGATTAGCAAAAACATGGAATTACACTGAATTTTTTTTCAGAAATTGACTGATACACACAAGATTCATGAACATGAATTATTTGTTGAAAAACTGGAAAAATTACCTAATGTTTGATCTTAAAACATTATGAATAAGTTAACAAATAGCCATTGAGAAACATGCAAGGTCCGTATTTTATAAGACCCCAACCGAATCGTATTTTATTCAAAGTTATGAGCCTTTGTTTGATTTTTTCCCACAACTGCAAAAGATATTGAAATAATGTCTTGATTCTGTTTTTTCCACATTTATATAATTTTACACTTATTTAAAGTTTCATAAAACAATAAATCGCAGTTAATACAAATATTTAACTTTCACATATCTGAAAAGTTTGCAGCCGTAAATTTATATTTACTCTCACTATTTTAAGTAATCAAAAAAAGATCTTAAATTTTCACAGATTGAACACATTTTTATAAACATTTTTTCTGTATTTTATTCTTTTAGTTAAAAGTAAAAAAATATATCACTATGCTAATTAAGAGAATTAGCTTTACTGCTCCAAAAAAATTCTGGTGTTTCGTATACAAACTTAAACAAATGGTTAAGTATAGAATTACATTTGCAGACAAGACCAGAATAGTCGTATTGGTACTTGAGAAGGTTGATATTGAAAAAGAATACCTTCCATTTAATAACGGCATCACAGTTTTATACTGTATCTCTGTCATATCTGTAAAACCCATTTCTTCTATTCCTTTTAATGTATTATCGCAAACCAAACCGTGCAATGAAGTAAATTTTCTGCTTGGGGGAAGGCTGGCATCTAGATGAAAATAAAAATGCAATATAATTACATTTTCATAGAAAAAATTTCCATTTGGAAAAAAAGTCAAAGATTTAAACTACTTTCTAAAAAGACACAATAAATTAGAATTTGAAAAAAGGGAATGCCCCAGCTATTATTGTTCAAATCCATGCGCGCATAAAATTTAAAATTCATAAAAGTAGATGTGCGTTATGTAAACCACAATCAGAGTGCAAGATTTGTCCTTATATAAGGTTTTGTAGCTTGAGCATACCTATTGGCAAAGAAAAACCAAAGATCTTTTGGCAGATCTATATAGCTCAATATCAAATCAATCGAAACAAGCAGTATGAGTTTAGACACATACTACTGAAAACGAAAGGAAAAATATGCGTTATTAATTCTTTTGCCTTATTTATTCCAAAATCAAACGAATAATTAAACATTCGCCTCATTAACCTTTATCTTCATGCAAAAAATTATAAAAACAAATGAAAAAATGATTATTTTTGATTTTTTTTAACAAGATTTTAAATATGAACTATCGTGAAAATCTGGAACATAACATGCATTTTTTCCTCACTAACCTAACCTTAATGTAAAAAAAAAAAAAACAAAAAAAAAAAAAAGTAATTTATGGACAAGAAATTACAATGGAAACAAAGTTATAACGTTTCTCAGTTTTTCTGAAGAAGAAGAAGATTAAGAGAAATCTTTTAACATTTAAGCAAAGTTGAAACTTGAAGCTACAAAAAAATGCAAATGTCCTTCACAGACAAAATTTAACCTCTTCTAAGACCAAACCATGTAAATTATTTTAGATAGCCGATATGCCACAAGATAACATCAGTTATAAATTTTTTGCAAAAAATAATATACATCTTGACAGGGACATTTAACTACATAAAACTTTAATGACAAAATAGATTACAAGAAAATTTTACAAAGCGTCACCTTTGAAGAAAAAATGACCATATTTGGGCTTGAATGAAAAAAAGAAAAGTTTTTGATAGGTGGCCCAAAGATACCTTCTATAGTCCTTTAACTCTAATCAAAAACGTAAAAAAAAATGATCAATGGATTTTGAGAAAATTTTGAAAATGTTATTTTCAGTCAAGCTGAAAAATGAAAATTTTCAGCTAAAGGCCATACGGAGTAAAAAAAGCCCTCTAATTTTAACTTTGTGAAAAATTCAAAATAGAATGGATAAAAGGATTTTGATAAAATCTAAAAAATTGTTTTGGGCCTAAAATTTTCAAAATCTTAAGTCTTTTCAACTGGGCCCGATAACATTTTTTAAATTAGCAGTGTAATAATTATAAACAATATTACATAACTCAAAAAAAATATATATATATTATTGAACATATTTTGATAAAACATCAAAAATGTAACTTTTAGGTCTAAAACTACCATTTGGGTCCTGGAGGCTCAATAATATTTTCAAAATGACTTCTCAAGAATCTCAAGAAAAATGTACCAATGATGAGTTTTTTCTCATTTACCCAGAATATCTAAGAAAATCAAAAGCAGGTCATTCATTCGTTATCCTTGACATTTAACTACATTTAAAAACTCATTTTCAAAAAAACAATTAATGAGTAGATTCAGAGCAAAAACAAAAAAGATTTTTAATCTACTTTGGCCTTATTTACTTATAATAGAGCTAAAAAATTTTCAGGCTCTGCCAAGTCATTTGCTTTAATAATCCTTAACATCATACAAGTTAGACAAAAGTAATAAACAAATACTGAGATCTTGCACGGACGGAATGATTGAATTACGGGAAAACAGCAACACTGAATAAAACCTTCACTGAGTAGGTACAAAAAAAGAAAATGCCAAAACTTTTTTTAAATTCATAAAAAGAATGTAAGCAATGTGATTTCCAATCAGAGCACAAGAACAGTTTCAACCTTATTAGGACTTTTCAATTTTGCATACTTCCTTTGCCAATCCTACTGATTGGCACAGCACAGAAGACTTAATAAGGACGCAAAGATATTTTTAACCAATATATATGTTTTTTTTTTAGATTTAGTTTATAACCTGCATCCACCCATGCAGACTTATTTATCTAGGATTACAAATTTTTTGATCATCAATATTATATCTGGTTTTAAAGTCGGTTAAGTTTATAAACAAAAAAAGAGATATTGGTACAATGGTAACTTTTCAACTTTCTGGAATAATCAAATTATATAGACAAGACTCTTTGAAAAGAAATCCAAAAAATAATCAAATTATATAGACAAGACTCTTTGAAAAGAAATCCAAAAAATGGCAAACAAGATCAGATAAACAGTATGACATTTTTGCTTCATAAGAAGCCCGCAAAATTTAGTGCTGTTAGAGAAAGAGATAAGCAAGATTTTTAAGTAAAAAATTTGCTATCTTGGACAAATTCCTATACAAGTACCAAAAAAAAAAATATTTTTATGTCAGTCGCATTAACTTCAATTCTACTTTATTTCAAAACCTTTCAAAAGAAGACTAGAGTGAAATTTGCCACAGATTATGTCTGCAAAAGTTTCAAATCAAACAAAAAATATATTTCATTCCTGAAATATGTTATTATAGATGACCAAACTCTATCTAATAAAATTTTAGCGGTGAGTACTATAATCACTATTTAAGATAATATAATTGCTTGATTATTTTAAGTTTAAAGTAATTTTATTTGCAAACAGTAAAATGGGGTATCATAAAAAAGTTATCAGAGCTGGTATAATGTTCCATTAAATAAAGTTTATTGATGTAAATACCTTCATTAGGAAGGGATTCATGTTCAACTCCTGAATCTTTAACTTCAATGTCTCTCTCTGTATGAATGCAGGGTGTTTCTTCTTTTACTGTTTGAGATGTTTCTTTTTCCTCATTTTCTGTTTCCGTTGCACTCTCAGAAACATTAGCTGTTTCATTTTGGGATTCTTCATGTTTGACTGTCTTAGGAGCTAGAGGAATTAAAAAAGAATGTGTTTTATTTCAGGAATGAAATTATTAACTAGTTTAAGAGATCAAAAAAAATTTTTATAACAAATTCTTTCTCAAAGAAGTTTGTTCGGGTTTTGGGAGTTTGCTTCTATTATATCTTTCAAAACCTTAATCAACTCATATTTTGGACAAAATCTAATTTTAATTGGCTGATACTTCCTTCAAAATCTATTTTTGAAATTATATCAATTACCTACCATTTCCCTCAGACACCCATATTAATAAAACAACATTTCCTTCAAAATCCTGTATTAATCGACCAGCATTTCCCACAAAACCCTGCAACTAGTATTTCCATAAAAATTTTTATTTCAATCATAAAGTATTCACCTTAAAACCATATAATAATCACATAACATTCCTTACCAGTCAACAAATCCCTCAAAAATATATTCCGATCTGCTTATATTTTGCTCACAATCTATTGAATTGACTAGTATTTCTTCAAAACCATATCAAAACAATATCTTAAATCATTGCTTCAATCAGTTAGTAATCCCCTGAAAACCTTATTTCAAATAATCAGTAATCTATGAAATTTATTTCTGCCTACAAAAAATTTCATCCACTTATAGTTTGCATATATATATA
>JAUZNK010034039.1:0-13781 GCA_035046665.1 Euphysa ruthae
ATGAATTTGAAATATTTATTACAAAAAAACAATTTTATAAAACTATTCATGACAATAAAAAGAATACAATAGAACTAAATATATCATACATTAAGTAAGATAAATTTTATGTCTAAAGAGTAAGTTCAGTGAGTTTTAAAAATAATGTGATATCAAACCTAGGTGGGATCAAATTATCATATAAGATAAAAAGTGAATACTCTATTGACTATATATATTAATCAGTTGATACTCTATTTGCTTCACCTAATAAATGGTTATACACAGATACATTTATTTTTTTTTCTTGTATTTTTTGTCAGTTTTATTAATGTTATATTAACATTAATGCAATGTTATATTCATGTAATTTTTCTGTTTGCATATTTTTTATATTCCCACCCCTATATGTAACAAATCTGAAGAATTATGATAAACATTAAGAATATTAGGATAAAAAGAAGCAAGATTACTGCTATGATTACCTTAAATCTTATAAGGCTGTCTGTAGCTGTTGTGACTACCTTAAATAAATTGAGATTACGTCTCCAACCCTTGATTTCCAATTTACATTACCTACTGAAAATGGTATAAAATTATGCATGATAAGAACAAAAAAGATGTAAATAAACTCGAGAAAGCAATAAAATTACGAACAAATATAATGATGATGAAAGTGAATTGATAGTTAGTCATTAGCAGAAGTCAACAATAATCATGGTTGATTTAAGGTAGTCATAGCAATTATTTTGTATAAAGTCATGACATAATCCCATAATCATAATTGATTAAAGGTAATAGAGGAGGCTAAGTTTTTTTCCTATATAAACTCACCACAGGAAAGTTTTTAAAAAAACCTCAACCCGGATAAAAATCACATAGAGCTCATATTTGGCGCAGAGGGGCCACATGATGTCAGGAATGACCAAAAAGTAACATTCGTTGTTGGAAAATTGTGAAATGCCTTTTCCATATTGTGGAATTATCAGATTATTTGAAAGATAATTTTGTGCTCATAAGTTTTTCCTTAGTATATAGCGCCTAAAACTAACTGGTAAGAAGTTGTACACAATATTCTGACAGCTGGCTCAATACATAAATGTGAGTGAGGACATAAAACAAGGATACTAACCAGTTTTTTAACAAAATAAAAGTTAATTTTTTTCCTTTATAAATCAATAAAAAATCTTGTTTTCCTATTTTAAGTCAACCATTGGCACTGGCAGTATACATCCTGATTTAAAATAAATTGATTGTTGCCTTATTATATTAGATTCACTTCAAGTGCTGATCCACCAACTATTTTCGAACATTTCCTTCACTATACAAACCATCACTCACGCTTTGTCTTTTTTTAGGCATTTTCTACAACCCCTGTGAGCAATGCCAAAATATTTGCCTCAGCATTGGATGCTGTTAAAGTTATTCCTGACAATTCAAGATTACTGGTTGGAGGCAAGTATTATGTAACCTTACTGCGTTCATTTTCTTTTTTTTTTTTATTATTTACAATTGGTTTTTATATGATAATGATGTCCTATGAATTTTATTTTCCATTTTTTCACAAGGTCATTTATTTTTCTCTCTAACAGTTAAGGAAGTATTAAGAGAAGAAAGTTCCTGATTATTTTATTTGACGGAATTATTATGTTTTTATACGTTATTATGTTCTTTACATAAAACTGCACCAAAGGCTGAGTAATTATCATCATGACATGATCATGATCATCGTTATCATCATTGTTATTGTGATCATCGTCATTTGATTCTGTATTTGCATTAAGATCTTAAAGTAATATCTTGACTAGTTGGAGTTACTGGTTGGAGGCAAGTAATTATGTAACCTTGCTGCTGTCAATTTCTCTTTTTTTTTTATTCACAATCAGTTTGAATATGATAATGATATCCTGTGAATTCATGCATGGTCGCTGAGAATAAAAAGATATTTGCATTTAATTTACCCAATAGAATCATTATTTTACGTGTTTAATAATGTACATTAATCTCTGTAGTTAGAAAATATTATTGTTACTACTTTGGCCATTGAGAAAACCACTGGTAAAGCTTCGTTTGCGGTGTTGATTTTGACTTCGCCTTCAATTTTGCAGCTTCGATTATTGTTTAAGAAGTTTAATTAAGAGGCTGGCGCTGAGTGACTGAATTTACCATGACTATAACCATTTGTGATTCTTTAGGCTAGGTTTATTTTAAAGCCAAAATAAATATTTGCTTGGTGTTATTTTTTAATAAGATTATCATAATTAAGCCTGATTTTATCAAATCTAAACTTTCTTGTCCAATTTTCGTCTGAAATTCTTTCCAAATGGACCAATGAACTCAATTGATTTTTAATGATATCTAACCTGTTTCTTAGCTTATCTGAACTTTTCTTTCTCTCGCACTGGTGTTACAAATTTATATATTCTCATGGTGTTCCTTTTCAACTGAACATGGTGTTCTTCCAACTTCATTGCCAATGTCTCACTATCATACAAAAACACTTGTGACACAACCTATTTTTGACATGAATCGATAACACTATAAGTTAACAGAAAAAGTAATTCTAAATTTTCTGCAATCAGAACCTATCCAACAAATACATTTCCTAATCTTACCCCTTTTGCTACTTGACATACAAGTAACAGTAATTATCAAATATATCTAATGAGCCATTATTTTACATCACTAAATATTTTGTTCTTAATAATATCACTTTTGCAGCGTTTAATACAAATTGAAGATCAGATCTTTTATACATTACCACTTTTGCATTAAATATTCTTGTCACATGCTCTTTCTTTAGCTTCTAGACCTTCAAACAGGCCTTTTAATTTTCCGTAACTTCCTTAACAATCTTAACAATAATGTCACAAACTAGCAGCCTATATTGGAAAACACACTTTTTGCCTGCTATAACCAGAAAATAGTCTCTATGTTTCGGACAGCTACCTGATGTTATCAGCCTACTCTGCCTTCTACTGAACAATTTGTTTCAAACCACAATGTCTCTTTCTGTTTGAAACTCATACAACCTTCCCTATTTCTGTTGCCAAATAATTTGCATGGAATAAATGAATATTATCTCCATTTAGCAATTAATCAGATATTAAATTTTCAACAGCTGGCTTACACATTTTGCATTGTCCATACATTCCTCTTTTGTGCCTTCTCAATTATTCTCGTTTTCTCTTAGATTTGTTTGATTTTTTGTTTATGTTCAGAAAGATGTGAAATATTGTCTATGCCAGTTGGGAACCAATATTTAGATAGTTCTGACGATATTAACTCCATTTTGCAAACAGCATAGTTTCATCACTTACATCTTTATCTCAGACATACTGTCTTTGATTATAGCATAGTTGATGCTTTGATAATTAAAACTTGAAATTCTTGTGAAATTCTGGCAGGCAAAATATGACAGTGATATATCACTTTTAGGTGCATGGAATTTGGGCATATTTATAATGATTGAATTATTACTAGCCCTTTTAACGCCTTATTATTACACAGGGTATGGTTTGACCTTTATAGCCACCTGATCATTTTCTCTGAAAATGGTGTCTTTAAAGCTTTCGCAAATTTTGCTTATTATTGTTTCTGTTTAAAATTTTGTATCAGATTAGAAGACCGTAAACCATCTTTTGATCCACTTTGTCATAATTTTTAAATTTTAATTATATATTTTGTGATATTAGAAAATACGGTTTTCGATTATATTCTTTACATTGACTATTTAACGGGCCCAGATGCAATTTTTGATTATTTTTCTAGTATTGGCTATTTAATGGGCTCAGATGTAGGCTTTCTGGCCTTCAAGCATGTCTAATTTATTCATTAATACCATCATTTGGCCTATACATGGAAAAACTATTAAAATTAGTTCAGAGTAGTCCAATTTTTTTAACCTAAAAGTTTTATCTTTTAGCCACATATTTATCTCATGTTGCAAAAAATTATGCATGGATGCACAATTTCCATATTTTTGTGGGTTTTTAGTTTTTTTTTACACTTTTAAATATCTGCAGTGCCTGAGCCAATAATTCTGTGTTTTTTTGAATTTTTCCCAATCATTTATGACACTCTCCTTTAAATTTTCAATGTTTCAAAATTTTTTCAACTTCAAGGCATCTTTATCATTTTAAGCTCTTGATTGATCTTTAGGATTTGGTCTTTGTGGTATACCAGAAAATCTGATAAATGCACTTCTCCAAACTAAAGTAAAAAACCTCACTGTTGTTAGTAACGATGCAGGGTAGGTTTTTATTCTTTTCTTTTTTTTCTATACCAGAAGAAGGCTATGAAAAATCAGCAAAAAAAACCAGTATTTGATTCATTAGTTTCTCCATTTCAGCGTCTTTACATGGTTATGATTTATCTATTGATGAGTCATTTCTACTATGGAGAAGCTACTTAACTTGGAATCAATATATCCCTTGTAGAAATGCTCGTTAGATTTATGATTACTGATCATTTCGTGGAAGCATGAGTAAATTATTTACATAGAACAGAAGAATTGGACTGCAAATATTAGTTACAGTCTAAAATATTACGTGAAAATTAAGAATAATAATTTAGCTCCTGGGATAGAAAGTATAGAAAAGATTAATAATGTTATAAAAAGAAAAAGCAAATTAATATGTTTAGCACTAATAAGGATATATTTCATTTGTTTATTCATGAACTTACATTTCATTAAACGTAAATTTTAATTCATTATAAAATAGTCTGATGTTTACTACAAAAAAGCAAATCAGTAATCTATTTCATCACAGAGACGATCATTTTGCAACCACATGCAAAATTCTTAAATATATCCCTCATGCATATTATTTTTATTAAAATACTAAAAATATTTTTTTAATTTTGTGGTTTTAATTATGTCTGACTATTTCCCATTCTAAAGTACTTCTTTATCTTAGTTTTAATATATGACTAAAACACTAGTATAAACACTACAATCAATATTTTTTAGGATATAATTGATATTGATAACCAAATTATTCTGGTTGACAAAGTTTATTTATTGACCAAAAAATTGAAAATTTTAACGGGCAAGTTAGATATCGGCATCACTTTCCCATAGAGCAATCGTCTGCATTCTTAGATTTCAACACTTTAAATGTAATAGTTGTTGGCTGAAAGGACAAATAAACTACTTCCCTTACACAAGTCACAGTTATGAGATGAGAAACAATGAACTTGATAGATTTTGAAATTGATTGATTCTAGGCATCAAAAAACAAAGAGTAGCTAAAGATCACGGGATTTTTTTTTTTTTTTTTATCAGAGATGAATATAATATTATTAGTGAGCATTTTACTAATGTTATGGGTATTCAAGATTGTGTTATGGTGAGAGTTGATACAACAAACCCTTAGAACACTATAATTCTTTAATAAAGGGAGCTGATTGTCATATTGTTTTACATTTGATAGATGCCTCAAAGTGTAGGGCTGACAGAGTAGTAATCTTTTCCAACGGCACAGATGTGGCAATGTATGGTTCAACGTATGAAAATGAATATAGATCTCATGGTTGCAAATATATATGGATAAGATTTGGAACTGAAGATAACACCATGCGTCCTCAACAAATAATTCTGAGGAACATTTATTTTCTTCAATAATTAAAGCACATGTTCTAACTGGTTATGACATACCAGTAAGGTAGGAACAAAATCATCTGCATTTTAAAACATTTTGATAGGTTCCTGGATAACTTAGGATTTGGAGAATCTTCTAATGCTGCGTTTAAATATGCAGATTTATATCATTACCATTTGTCTAAGACTTGATAAAAGCAATGTGAATATAGCGTTACCATTAAATTTTGGATGGAAGTTAGTTAGCAGCATTCTCCTTCCAAACATGGCTTTAGGAATTATGCTAAAAGTGTCTATTAAGAGATGTAGCTGTAAAAAAGGGTGCAATAATAATTTACAGAACTAAACTGATGAACTGAACCGATAAAATAAACTTGAATTTCCCCTTTCAATGTGGTGAGTAGAAAATAAAATTTCTCCAGGAATCTATGGTGGAGCCTCGACAGAAGTAGAATTGATGGTTCATTAAAATTCTTCTTTGATGACAAAGTTGTTATAAATGTCTTATTTGGAAAAAAAAAGGAATAAAGGAAATTTTACAATGAACAGAATTCAAAAAAAAAAATTGTAGAATGTGCTAAGAAAATTCAGATATTCAAATGGTGGATAAACTTTCAAATAAGCACTCACCTTAAAGAAATTTTTCCTGGATTTTGGCTAAATCTGGGAAATTGGCTTTAATTTTTATTGAAAATTTCAATCAGTAAAATTTTTAAAATATCAATTTGTTAAATCAAGTCGCCTTATTATTTAGAATACGGTTTTTGTGTTGTAAAACAACATGAGGGATTGAAAAGGTTTTAAGGAAAAATTGAGAGAAAAATTATTAAGTTTAAAACAGCTCACTTTTTTGTTGAAATTTTTTATTACATCCACTGAATGTAAATCAAAACTGTGAATTGGTATAGAAATTCCAGCCATGTTTGTATTAAGATAATGAGATCGATTTAAAAATAACAAACTGCATTTTAATTTACACCTAGCTCTTGTCTGGTGTCACAAAAATTTTGAACTATCTCAAGTTTAGAATATAAAAATTGGGATCTTTTCAATTTATCACTTCCAAAAGACGAAAAGAGCTTGTAGAAAACAAAATAAATTTCAATTTATCCGAAGAAACAGATATTTTTGGCACCTCGTAATTTTTTTAAAAACACATTTGAATTTTTCTAGAAATCTGTTTATTGTGTTTTTAAAATTTTGCATTTGGTTAGAGTACCTTAGAGTGAATCATTTGACCTAAAGAGCCACCTTTTGAAAAAATGTTTTTGGCACTGGATCCAAGTATGGAAATTTTTTTACCAAAAATAAGGTTTAAAATCATCTGTGTATTAATTTTTTCCTGGCATATCTTATAGAGTCTTATAAATTCACCCATGTAAGTCCATCAATCTGTCTGTCTGAAACGTTTTTTCTCAGTAGTCATTTATTGGTTTTTTGAAATTTTATGTGAAGTTATGGTATCATAAAGTAAGAGAAGTGAAAATGCTAATTTTTTTTAGTGTCAAAGATTTTGGGCTTGGATTGTTACTAAAGCAAAAGCAGGTAAATTGTCTTTTTAACTACTGTTTTATTATTATTATTTGTGATAGTTTTGAAAGGCTGAT
Organism: Euphysa ruthae; assembly: GCA_035046665.1. Classification (NCBI taxonomy): domain Eukaryota; kingdom Metazoa; phylum Cnidaria; class Hydrozoa; order Anthoathecata; family Corymorphidae; genus Euphysa; species Euphysa ruthae. The sequence continues at coordinate 7,189 of JAUZNK010034039.1, forward strand.
GACGACAAAATTATATTTTAAAAAATTTTTCATTTTTAAGATTTCAATTTGTTTGCAAACTGTAGTAATGTCTATTATTATATTTTCCTTTATAATTAGAAATAAACAAATTTAAAAAAAATTAATTGATATAAATTGTAAGACTATCTTGGGTAAAAAATTTATTAATTGGAGGGCATCACTCATAGAGCAAGAGCTGATCAAAGGGAGTGACTCTGATTTTTAAGACATTTGAAAACACGATAATAATTATGAAAACAAAAAAACTTTGATTAAAATATTATTGAGTGCAAACAATTTTACAAATTAGTCTCGGTTTAAATCAAGAATTGGTTCATATTGATGAAAAATTCCATATTTAATACAGATTAATCTATAGATTTCAGAGATTTGTTTCATTCAGCAGTACACTGAGTTTTTATCATATTTAACTGTTTTAATTGATGGTAGAGCTAGTTGTCTCTTATTAACACCACAGTTAAAATGAGTAATGAGACTCCCAGAAAAGTAATTAGATATTGATACCGGAAAATTATTTTTAAAAGGATCGTATACAAACGTAAGTTCTAACAAGATTTGAGAACAAAGTTATATTAAACTATTAAATATTTTTGGTTTTTGTTTAAATAATGTTAATAATTCCTTTCCATGTTTTGCAAAGGTTTTTAACGTTATCAGAGAAATATTTATTACAAATGGTTCTGTTTAATTTTTTAATCAGTCTGTCAAGCATGTTTCTATACTGCTTAAATTTTTTAAATAGCAACAGCTTACTTTCTACATTTTTAAATATGTAACTTATCCTTCGTTTCAAAGATTTTGTAATATCTAAAGTTATCCTTGGTTTAGAATTACATTTGAACTTTTTGTTACGTGGTCTTTTGAGAGGAGCATGTTTATCTAATATTAATTTTATTTTTTCAAAAAATTGTTAAATTTCATTGTTCTATTGGAATCACGCAATCATTATAATTATGTAGTATCGGCACGATTTAAGAGCGATTGCTTACCGTGTGAAGATTTCCAGTTGAAGGGTTGGAACAAAGAAATGGACCAAATTATTATTTTTTTTTTGGTTGTGGTTGTTGTAACATACTAATACATTACATTGGCCGGTACTGAACAGTCTTTTATTCACGCTTTACATGTTTCACAATCTAGATTTGCTCATCAACTCACCACATGTGCTCTACATATACTATTAAAACGAGCATATGGCAAGTTCATTTAAAGTATTTTAATATCACCAATATTAAAATTTACACTTTTGAGAATTTCAAAGTACATATTACAGGCATGTGGCCTCTTATTTATTTATGAAGACAGGTGTGTGCTTTATCATGAGCCTCATAATCCTTAGGGGCTTGTGGAGGAGCAAGCAAAAATTTATTTGAATGCTAAAGTTTGATTTACACAGACAATTACATCTCAAGCAACATATTTTGCTCAACATATTTTTTTTGCCACATGGTTTGCCGCAGTATCCATAGCCTACCATGACAATTTTTATCCTTATAATAATAATATAAAATATAAATAATAAAAAAGTATGCAATATATTTGTAATATTAATAATAATAATTATTCTTAAATAATTATAAAGCTTCTTTTTCGTTTAATCCTGGAGTATATTTACATGCTGGCGATGTTGTTCATGAGAAAGTGGCTGCAGCAATTTCTAGCAAACATTTTATGACAGTACTTTCTGATGGTTCTCAGTCTCGCAAGACAGGATCTGAAAATGAATTTGTTTTAGTTCTCACAGTGAAAAAAGGATTACCAGTTTACTACATGTTTGTTCTTTTGAAAATTTCTGAGTTTGGTAGTGTTGATACTGCAAGTCTTAAATTTTCGATAGACAGCATATTTGTTAAATGACATTATCCCACTATTCGATTATGACAAAAAGCTCATCTTTGCTACTGCTGACTGTGCAAATATTAACATGAGCTAAACATGGGCATTTATAGTGGTGCTCTAAGCAGCTGAAAGTTGAGCGCCCATAACTTGAAAACATAATTAAAATCAATAGTATTTAAAAACAAGAAAGTTTATAAAGACAAGTAATTTGAAACAACATAAAATAAAACCCTTAAACTTTTTAACTGCTATGATTGTTTTTGGAATTGTGAAGAGAAGTTATTAAATTATATATTTTGTTACCACCCTCCTCCACCACCCTAATGAAGCTTGTTATATTATCGACAATCTGAAAATGAATAATATATCTTCCACTTAACCCTTTTTTATGACAGCACATATGGACTTAAATTCATATGACACAATGCTTGAACTACACTTAAGGGTTAATAGCAGCTTCTTGTTTGTCTTATGCGTGATATCCTGAAGTGTTGAACAACTACACTTGTTCGACGCTTAAAAATCACTACAAATGAATAAGTACAATTTTTTTATATGGAAATTTGCTCGACCCCTTTGAAAAATTCTAAATATGAGCAATAAAATAAATCATAAACCTCAACCCGTCTTCAACATTTGTTTGACGCTTCATAGATATTAGTAAAAACTTATCTCAAGAAGTGTCAAGCACAAATGTTTGTGACGTTTCTTGGACGGTATTGAAGACATGCGTCCTAGAAATGTCGACTATCGACACATGAAAGACACTAGTGTGTCTTTAAAGCATCGGACATACATCAAAATTACCGTTTGAGATGCTTATCAGTTTACTAGTGATAAGCAGTGGTCCAATTTTCCCCCGTGGTCTTGAAATCTTTGGGTTGACATCTGGCAGCAGATAACTGTCTCATGGCGTTGGTTGGAAACCTTCTTAGTGATGGTGCTACAATAAAAACACCTAGGTCCTTGATCTGTAAAACAGGGTGGACAACAGGAAGGGCATGATTTCCATCAAACCCTTGCTAGCATAGAAAATGGAGATAGAACTGTAAAAGAAGAAGAAGAAGCACTTTGATAAAAAATTTCATCAAAATTATTAGTTTTAGGTTCTTTAAAATTAATAATTTTTTTTTTTAACGATTTTTAAATATTTTACTGTTGATCGTCCTTACTTTTAAGCATTCATTTCTTTGTTTTTGTTTTGGCTTTTCAATTATTTTTGATGAAAAAGTTTTGGCTTTCTTATTATGACTTTTCCCTGTTGTTTTTCTTCTGCCCATTGTCTTTAGTTAAATGAACCAACTTTAAACAGGAACAAAAGGAAATAAAAATTATGTAAAATCATATGCTGACTTGATTTATAATTTATAGCTTGTGAAAACCTTTATGTAAAACTATTTAACTCTTGTGATGCGGGTCCTATCTCCTATCTATAGACGGGATACACATTCGATAATAAAAGACCAATCCCATCTATAGAGGGGATGATTCGTATTTTTTTCCTGGGGCAGTTACAAGACAGCCACAAAAACTTTTGGATGATTGAACAAAATTTTTCAAACATAATTTATGAGTTTAATTAGTGTAATTATTCAATTAATGTAATTAATTTAAAAAATTAAAGCAAGATGGTGAGGAAAAACGAAAAAAATTTAAAGACAACGATCATCAACAGAAGTTTCTTTGAATAGCTGTAATTTTTGTTAGTTAAATCGTTTCGAAAATGAGAATAAACACTGTATTAAAGTATTATTTGGTTTATTATTTTGGTTTGAGTTATTTTTAAAGTTACAGAAGTCTTTTAGAAGAGTTTTATTACACTTTTTTGTTTCGCTTTTTATTTTTTTGTGGACATTTATTTGGGCGCCTATAGCGGTTCACCGCTATGAAATCTTACCTGGATGCATCCCTGTAACTTATTTCTAATAGTTTAAGCAATGTTGGTCAGTTTGGATAATTTTTGGACTTATGATCCAGGCTTTAAAACAGGTCGTAATTATGAGTTTTTCATTAAAATCAAAATGTCATTTAAGGTCATTTTAAAATTATATTTTAATTTTATCGTCTCTGTATTCATATCGGCTATTTTTAATGTTTGAAACACTCACCTATTTGGCTTATACTGCGCACTGTTTTTATTAATTAATACATCATCATCATCATCATCTTGTTGAGTTTCAATTTTGTTACATTTATGTTAGCCTACTCATAATTTTCACCATGACACAATAATGATAATATAAATTATTACAAGTTTTTTTTTTATTAGATGTTATATAAGTCAGCTAACATAAAATCATTTTATAGACTTTTTATCTGGTATTTGTGTTTGTGAAATTATTGTTAAAAGTTTTTTAATTGTTATAATACTTTAGATTAAACGAATGATATCTTCGTATGTTGGAGAAAACAAAGAATTTGAGCGGCAGTACTTATGTGGTGAATTAGAAGTAGAACTCATTCCACAAGTAAGTCTGTTGTACTTAAATACAGCCTTGTGAATTAACCATAATTGCATTTTTAGAAAAAAGAAAACAAATGTAATGTAGAATGAATAAACAATTTATTTTGTCTATGATTTACTTTGTTTCTTAGCAAATACTAAATTTACTCCAATTTAACTTTAACTTAAATCATAAGCTTCTTTCAATAAGCTGCTTTAGGTAACCTTCTTTTCTTAAATAGAATCCATTGCACAATCTGCTGTCATAATTTAATTTTAATTGCTATTCTGGGCGCAGCACTTTATTCCGCCCGAGAGAACATTTAAATATTTATAAGCTGTCATTCGACCGCGTATTGAATTTTGCTGCCTTCTTTGGACAGGTGCCTCTGCTGTATGTCTACATCTTCTAGACCGAATTCAGAAACGTACGCTCAAACTTGTTGACCCTGTTCTTGGTTACAATCTTCAATCGCTTTCCCATCACAGAAATGCAGCTTCATTGTCACTGTTCTATAAGTATTACCATGGACAATTTTCTTGTGATTTGAAAGAAGTAACAGCTTCATTTCAGACTTTCTCAAGGACTACAAGGTTTTCATCTGCTACTCATCCTTTGATGGTACCGATGCTTAAATTTCACAAAAGCTTTTTTAAGACTTTCATCCAACGTGTTTGTGTGTTGATTTTGAATTGAAAAGAGCATTTTAAATCTTATATATTTGTTTTTTTCTAATGTTTATACTTTTCATGTGGTGTTTTGGAAATATCATTCTTGCGGTCATTTAAGAAAATCTCAGGAGATAACATTTTGAGGAAAATATTTGGAAAATACAGTTTAGAGGAAAATATTTTCAGATGAGGTTTTGAGAATTTTGAAGTAAGGGTTTGAGGTAAGTAGTTGAAAAAAAAAAACTTATTTTTCTGCTTTTGCTTTATCGTTATTTTCATTTAAATTTCCTTTTGCTTTTTAAATTTTGTGCATGATGGTATGATCTAAAATTTTGTTTTTTCTTATTAGGGTATAATAACGTTTGTCACTAGTATCAAGTTTCTTCCCACGTACTATTAGCTGGGAGAACTCTCTGCCTTCTAATTTTTTCCTTCGGATTATAATTTCGAATCTTTTAAGTTGATTGTCAACCAGTATCTTTCTCAGTTTGTTTATCTCCTGCTTTATCTTTATCTCGTGACAGATTTTAAAAAAAATGCATTGTAGTAATATCTAAGACATATTTCAAGGAATAAGTAAAATTTCATTGAATATTCATCACAGTCTTTAGCGAAGTTGGCACAGTGGTAGGACGTTTGACTATGTAACGAAAGTTAATGAGTTCGATTCCCACGCATAGTGGAATTTTACTTTCCATATTATCTCTGAGTTTCTGATCAAAACTCATTGTGTAATGCATTGCTGGCTCAATTTTGTCAGGTTGTTTGGTTGAGCGAATTTCGTAGGCGCAAATAGGCGTTCTAAGTACTCAAAGACCCGCGAGGTAGGCCCTTCTGGAAATTTTGTCTTCGCAATTTGGTTCCCCATTTTAAATATATTCTCATTCTCACTCTCATCATTAAATTGTAAAATTATTACTCATTTCTCGGAAGTATGATTTAATTTGTTTATACAATGCGGAAGAAGTGGGCAGTAAAATATTTAAGTGTTAACAGAAAAGCATTTTTGTTGTTGGTTTTAAACATGTAACTAAGGTTAGCTGAAAGTTTATTTTTTTTCACATTCAAAATTTTTCAGAGGATGTAGAGTAAACAGATTATTTTTTTAAAATTTTGATTTTGTTCGGTACAAAAAATCAAATTTTAAAATTAGTTGTGTGAGTTAGGGTGCTAAAGTTCTCTGTTCCCAAAGTGACTAACTGTCCTCAAAAACAGCATAAAATATTAACCAAGCTGGTGAATATTCAAAATGCAAAACAAATTCTTTTTTTATGTACTAGTTATCACCAGCACACAAGAAAAATATGTGTGATATTTTTTGAGTTTTTTAAGTTTTTAAAAATATTTAATGAGCATTTTGGCGAGTTAAATATTTAAGAAAAACATAAAAAACAAGAAATATGTGTCATAAGTTTCAAGTATGCTCGCAATAAGTAGTTCATCATTAAGTATACACAATTCATTTTATTAAAAGTTTAAATCAGCCTTAAGATGGACATTGTTGTTTTATTCACTTTGGTTGTATTTTTTTAAAAATAAAAATTACTAATTTTCTCATTAACCAATCAAATCAGGCGTTTAAATTTTTAACCAATCAAAATTAACAACAATGATATTT
>JAUZNK010034072.1:0-18319 GCA_035046665.1 Euphysa ruthae
TGTATTTATGTATGTATTTTTTTCTATAGATACATATATTGCGAATTTGGGACACAGGACGAGGACGGACATACAACATATAGTTTTTGATATAATATGTTGCCCGAAATTAGATCGTGGTTTCACCGTAAACGCAGTCATCAAATGGGTTCGAACCACATACCTTTTCACTAATGTCTCAGTAAGTCGGCTCCTTAGACCACTGGGCCCCGGATCCACGTGGAATTTATTTGAAGACGCGGTTTATAATAGATGGGCAAATAATTTATAGTTAAGTTTTGATTTTCACAAATTTTAGCTTTTCTATTTAAGTTGAATTATGAAAAATTGATAAAAACCTTAAGTAAAGAGAAATAGTGGTCTAACTTACCATGTGTAGCTGATTCAGCATATACATAGCCCACAACGTCAACATAGTCAAATTTTTTTATATAGAGTGAGTTCCTTATACCGAATGGAAGATTTCGAGGTGCAGGGTGTCTACAGAAATCATTCAAATAACGATGATTGTCGTACGTCAATTGTAAAAAATTTGTTTTGGAGCAATTGGAGTGAAGCGTGTCAAAAAATATCAGCGCGATTGTGTCTGACCTTGATGAGGAAAGTTTCCACGTGCAACTATTATGTTTATTAATATTGTTAAACTTATAGAGCTTTCCAGTAGTTTTTGCATTTCCTGTTTTAATGAGGTTCGCAGTAAACTTAGTGTAGTGATCCACAGTTTCATAATATGTACAAGCTAAAGTTAAAACATAAAAGGCTTATAAATATTTAACTAGTAACATAAGTAGTTAGATAGGAAAAATTAGTCTTAAATTTTTGAACTAGCTTTTCTCTAAAAATAATTATCCGATTGCAAAATTGATTTTAATTTGAATCACATTTTGGATTTGCAAATGCCCGAACGATACATGGCATCCAAGTGTTGCGCTTTGCTTACATCTGTGAATGAGGATTTTTGTGAAATACTGTTTAAAGAAGTTTTTAAAGCAACTTCAATTTTTTGCGAAAATTTAAAAAAAGCCTGTAAAAAACATAAAAATAATGAAACTTTTGATAAAAATTATTTCTTGTTTGATTCTCTAGTAATACTAGTAATATTTTTAATATAGGTTCAGACAACAAATAAACTATTAGAAATTTATTTTTAGTACTAACTTATTAAATAAAAATTCCAATGATAAATTGGCTAATAAAGTATTTTCTTTTTTACCTTAGTCCATTTAGACTGTATTTTTTATTTGTTAAATTTTTTTTTCGTATTCTGATATCGTCTTTATACATTTTTAAGATAAAAAATTCATTTCCTAATTCAAGGGAAGATAGATTCCCCTTAAAATTTTCTTAATGAAAGATTTTTTTGGAGCATTGAGAGTTCATCAACCCATCAGTAACGCAGGTTTATTGGGACAAACTACATATGATCTGGTCAGATTTACAGATTTATTGGTTAAAATAGCAAAGAGACTCACACATGAAAATAATGAAGGTATTAGCTCACCATAATTAGTTGCATATGTAACATTTGTCATCAATATAAGAATGTATACTGAATTACGTATAGAATTGAGGTCCATATCGCTAAAAAAAAGAAAAGAAAAGTAAATGGATGAGACTCTTGTCTTTCACTAGCAAAGCGATGAAACAAGCATAAAAAGCTCATAAAGTACTCAATTCGTCAATGTACCTATCTAACCCCAGGTAGGGTTAAGGTTTAAACCTCACGTAGAGTAATACACTGGAACTTATTGCGTCTTATATCGAGAATTTTTATCTTGGTCGACTTTTTAGATACATTTATTTAGTTATGGAGCGACAAATTCTTTCATAGCTTGAAAAATTCTGGGTATCTTACCATAAAATGTGAATTTAAAGTTATATATCCATGTATGGTTTTACCCTTACAAAAACAAACTTCAGCGAAAATTTATAAATTAACGAGCTATTATCCAAAAGCTGTATGCTGTATTATAAAAGTAAAAAAAAAAAAAAAAAAAAAAAATTAAGTAAAAAGTAACCAAATATTTGATTGTAAAGTTTACTGATTAGACTAGGTAGTAATTCTAGGTATGTTATGTTTAAACACGAAAACATGAGTGTATTTTAGATATTTTTTATTTGTTTAATATTCCGTCAAGTTTTGTTTATAAAAAAGTCTTCATGATTTTTTAAAATTTATGTGAGGCAAAGCTTCTAAAAAGCACCTCCTGGGGGAGCTTGTTTATATTTTATTGAATTTTAGTGATGAAGGTTTTTAGTGGGAGGTATATGGAACGCCATAACTCGATTTTTTTTCTATTTTTTCCATTTAAAAATACATTTCAAAAAAATCGGTTAAAAATAAGGAGAGAAATGCTCATAAATGATTCACAAGAATTAAAGTATAGTTGTTTAAATATACATCGTAAATTAGCTAAGAGTTGCATATTATATTTCTAGTTATATATACAGTGCCCAATTGTCCAATTACAGTGTCCAATTACAAAATATTTTCAAAATCGTTCTCAAAATCGTCGTGGACTTCATCATCAAATAAGGGAAGTGTTCGAGCAGATTTCCATCCTGCAGCTCCTACATGCATCACTGCAAGGGAAGCATGCGTCGAGCTACCAAATGATATGACTTTATCTTTCCTTTTGAGTGATACGCTAAAGACATTAGTCCCTTTCAACTAGATGTTTTCACCAATTTCGAAGACCTTACTATATTTAAATTTGTGTATAATTGTTGCACTCACATAGACAACAATTTTTCAGTTTTTATATTTATTCGCAAAAGTAGTCAAAATATAAAACAAGCCATGATAATGATGACATCATCATTTGCAATCACTCCATTATTTACTTTTATAATCGTAAATGTATCGTTTGTAAAGAATGGTGAAGTGAGTCTCATATAAGCATTAAGTTTTTCTTTGTCTTCTTTAAAAACTCGTGAGTAGCGTGTCGTCATGTGCTGCTTTAATCCTGAATAGTGAACCTCTGAGGTATCTTGCATTTTGGTGTTGTATATTTAGCAAATTGGCATGAGCAATAACCAAATCGTGAGCTGCACGTCACTGACACCAGACCCTCTAGTTAAACCTCTGGTAGATTTCAAAGATCTCATTAATACTTGTTCTATAATGAGATCTACCGGAAGTCCTTCCCAGTGTCGTTAATTTCTACGAACTAAATTTTTTTTAGTTTTAAATGATATTGATAAACAGAGGAGTGGGATTGATTCAATGCTAAAATTGGCTGTAAATACAAGCAGAAATGATTTTACAAAAATTGGTGCAGCAAGTCGGAGCACTTTTAAATATAAATCCCAGTCACCTAGTCAACCCCCTTAAATAATCATTCTAACTAATAATGTCACATACTGTTATATAGTCCATAACTTAGCCATTCTAGATTCATTCATTCACTAAGCTTTTTTACCCTCAAATTTCGTCATTTAAACTTATAACACCAGGATTAGACCCAACGGCATCGATTGCTTTCGAACCGGCTAAAATGTTCTCTTAGAGCTCTGGAATATTCTTTTCCGACATTTAATGCATTTAATATTTATGTATTTGAGGTTGCTTTTATTTTGAAAACTGTTTGTGTGAAAGCACCCTGGTTATTTGCAGCTGTCATAATCATCACCGAATTTTCACAGTAGAGTATGGCATAACACAATGTATTACAAGTTTACTTTTTTTGCTGCCTGAAATAAATAACATGTTGAAAATAAGTAAAAAGAGACTAATCCTAAAACAAAATATTTTAAACATCGCTTATTAACATATTTCACCAAAACTTTCAACAAATCGATACAATTTGTTATCTTAAGATATCATGTTTGGAGTTGTACTAATTTTACGTGAAAATATGAAACCTAGAACATTGACTGATAAAGCAAAAATTAAAAATACTCTATGGAATAGCGTTCAAAAACATTAATAATTTACAGCAGAGTAGGATTCTACTTTCTCTTTTTCAAACATGCTCTCAATGAAAACTTTTTTTATGGATCTGATATTTTTGCGACATTTTTTGCCAGCTCCTCCTGTTTTTATCCCCATTTGTGATTCATCTGATTCTCCTGCCATCTGTTGTGATGCAATACCTGTCAACACAAGCGGCTTTAAAATACCAAATATTACATTTCTTGCAGTATAATGGATAACAGCTGAATAGGTTCCCATTTCAATTTGATTTTCCCAAAAAATTTAGCTTTTATGGCTTATGACCAAATAGTTCCATTTAAGGCTGTAGGATACCAAATATTTTTCGTGTCTCAAGACTTAAAAATTTCCAAATAGCATAATACACGGTCACCTTTAGCTACTACTTGTTATGCTTACACAGTCTATTTATAACTTAATGTTCCAATACATAGGGCAGTTAATCCAATACATAGTGTAGTTAAAAATATAATATAGAATTTATAGCAGCTTTGATATTCATCCTTTATCATTGCGTAAAAATAGCGCTATTCTGTGGCTCGAGTACTATTGTTTATTCTACGACATATCTGTGTAAGGCATGAGTAGTATCTTTTAAACTAAAACTGCTATCGACCAAATAGGCGAACAAAAAACCAAAAAAGACGCTAAAACTGCCGATTACTTGCTTTGCTTCCATTAAATGAAAACTTTCTATGAAAGATAATTTATCCATTTAAACATACCCATAAAACGTCGTCATTTTGATAAGAAGCATTTCATAGGAATTTTTGTCACTGTCATTATTTTAGGTGGATCAAAAGTTTTTGGGCAAATCAAATCAATGTTCTGAAATGGTGTTCAAATCGAACACAGCAAGTGTTGAATATAAAAGATCTCAATGAACTAGCAGATATGATAAAAGATTTTGGTGTTTACGAGTCTCTACGAGAAACCAAAATTAAAAGATCCGAGGATACGGTATTTAACTTTACGAACCAATTTGGTATCAGCCTTGATTGTGAAGAATTGTGAAATCTAAGTTCTGTGCTGTAGTTTCAAGGAAAGACACTAAAAAAATGTTAAACATATGGAATAATGGAACGGGGCTTTCCGAAAAGTTCTTAAAATAACGTATTCGTTCGGATATGATACCGTCACACTATCCATTGTCACGCAAAAAACCAATTTTATGTCACCAATTTGGAAAGGAAATTCGTGAGAAATAAAACAATACGTCTGCAGTAGAGAAAGTAAATCGACACATTTTTGGGAAATTGTTGTCATTATTTGCAACATCTAGAGAACCTATTGATTTTATAAAAGCTCTACAGTACCCTCTGCATCCAATATCTTTGAGCTTATTCTATGCTGATGGAGCTAAACAGCAAACTCAGTAGAGTAAACCGCTAGAAGTCTTTTTAATTAAAGATCGTCAAAACACGATCCATAAAGCAGCTTCAACCTTCTTAATCAACATGATTGCTCAACTTCGAATGGTAGTCAAGAATGTGTCTGGTAGATTTGATCATAACGTTTTTGAATTCGATTATCAAGGGATATCGTCGTGCAATGAAAACAAAACACAAGTCATTGAAATTTAGATACACTGCGGATATCATCGATAAAAATCTATCCATTCTGAATGCGAACACCATAGTATTATTTGGCGATTTTGTATGTAAGAAAATCACATAGTCTAGTTGCACTGACAACGGAGATCTTAAAAGTCACTAGAAAGAAGCTGATATGAAAGTCATCTTGCATGCTCTAGAAGCTCTGAACAACGAAAATCTTGTATTCGCCATCCGGTGAACTTATTAAAGAGAAAAACCATATAAAATTTGACTGTGATGCAGGTAGCAATAGAAAAGAAATATGGCTAAATAAAGTAAATTTACCAAATCATCACTGCAATGCTCTAATCGGATTTCACTCCTTCACAGGAAATGACTATGTCTCAGCCTTTTTTCGAAAAGGTAATGTGGTTTGCTGGTAAACAATGTTAAAGACAGATTGGTTTATAGAAGCTTTTACATCTCTTGGAAAAGAGTGTAAATTAAGAGAAGCCACAAAAATTTTTCTGGAGGTGAACGTTTGCCAACTTCGATATTTTCACAAGGAAACACACCACAAATAACGCAATGATGGATCTTTTGAGTTTTAATGGAAAAAAATGCGTACTTACTTTGGATATCATTTCTTGTTTAAATTTTCCATCCATGTGTTTTTACATCCGAGAATTTTTGTGCATCCTTACATTTTTTGCTTCTTTTATTTCTTTTAGAACAGGGACAAGACTTACCGAAAGATGCTCGCAGGCTACACCTTGTGAAGTTGGTGTGTGAGGGAAATGTGGATGTGATTATGGATACTTAGGTATTCAAAAACCAATAGAGAAAATTCTCACACAGCATGTCATAAAAAGTATTTCCTTGATGATTAACATTGATGGTTTACCATTAATTAAATTCACCTGTACACAGTTATGGTCCATTCTAGCATTTTCTGAAGATTATAATCTATTTATAATCACTATTTACTTTGAAAAACATAACCGGACTCATGTGTGTCACTATTATAATATTACCAGATACTTGCTTATAACTTTAAATAATTGGCATGGTGATCCCGGCTTCTGGGTAGATGAGACATTTTTATGGTGGCCATCTCACACCAATGTGCTCCGGGCATGCAAGTGAAATAATCAATCCAGATGAGACATTGTTAAGCTATATGTTAATAAAAGTGAAAATATGATCTGGTAAATGTTTTAAAATCTGTGTTGGTTTATATCACTATTAGTTCGTACTGTAACCACACCCTTCCCGCCCGCCCCAGAAGCCACGCGCGTTGCATCCTCACATAACTTTCTACCAACCCTGAATAAGAAGTAATTGATGATTTCTGAAAGCAAATTTACAACAAAAAAATTAAAATTTGTAAGTGGGTATGTTCCAAATATACATACTCAATGAATTATGGTGTCTCAAAATGCATCCATAAAGATGAACATAATATTTATGTAGGTAAAAAAATATTTATCCTGGGTAAATTAGAAACAATGTTTTTACTATTTTCATGCGATAAAGAAGCGTGTCAAATGTTTGAGTTCACATACAATAAGAAGAAAATCCTGCTATGCGGCATATTGAAAATAAAAAAAATAAACCAAAGAAGTTTACGGAATCATTACATATTACTTTAACTCTTTCTTAACGGTCACATTTTTCATCCATATTTTTTTTGCCTAAATAAACAACTGAATTAATTTCCTATTTATGCATCATTTTTATAATTGTTTCAATTTTAAATATTCATGGTAAAATTTGCATGGTAAAATTTATGACTGCTGCTATGTGACATAATATACAATGTATTAATTCCTTCAGTTATACAACCAATTCCTCAATGTGACGAAAACCCAGTGACTGTATTTAAAATTACTTGAAATTCTTATTTCTACTATATGTCTTGCACCAGATACTGTACCAGAAGAATTGACTGAAAGCAATCCAGACCTTGAAAGTCTGGATAATGACAATTATATTGACTATCATGAGTGTTGAAGTTAAAACAAACCACTTCAACCAAGACGATGTGGGTGTTGTAATCCGTGATTTGAACCTTCCCATGAAATCCGCTGAGCTGATTGCTTTGTGTCTTAAGGAGAGAAACTTCGTGAAAACCAAGACAAATCTCACATTCTACAGGAAAAGATAAGCTGAGATAAGCTTGTTTGTAATAATGTAGAGCTTTTACAAATGGAATTTGATATTGTTCATTATGAGGCAAACTCTTGGCGCTTATTCATAGACAGCTCTAAGTAAAGATTGAAATGTGTTTTGATTTGTGACATCAGAACTCAAGATCTTTACACACCTCATCTGCGTATGATTCACCCTACTTTACTACACACCTCCTCTGCGTATGATCCACCCTACTTTGCAAGGCGCTAATTCCTTTCATCTTATCCTTTTGATTAAAACTATAATCGCTGTATAGTAATCGTTACAGGAAGCGCTGACGAGGGCTTTTCAACTTTTTATTTCAGCTAATCAAAGCTCTCAAACTTTTGTTTTAACCAGCCAGGATGTTTCTTTTAAACAGCAAACTATAGTTGATCAATTTATTTTCATATATTTATGCTCTTATGTGATTTTCATCAGCCTTGTCCAATTCATTGAAAATTTAAATAAATCTTTACAAATATTCGATAAGAAGGATAAACTTTGCTCTCCATGTCATGAGAAAAACAAGACATTTTTGATATTTATAGTTTGAACATTTAAGTCTGGAAATTCACCCGCTACAAATTTCCCTGTATGAATTTTAAAACTAAATGAGAAAGGAAGTTGGAGCTGCATGAGAAGATCTACTATGGGAAAAAATCGCCTGTCATCAAAAGCTCCCTTTATATGGAACATGCTTTCTAATGAAATATAATCAATCACAAACTATAACTTATTTAAACATAATACCAAGGAGACATTTTTTACCTCTCTAGATATAATTCGCAGACCTAATAAATATAGATTATAATTCTATAAAAAACCGCTTTTTAAATATTTACATTATCGAGCCTGAAAATTTTTCGCTTTTTATTGTCTTTTTTTATGTTTAGTTCTTCTTTTTCTATATTTATTCTACAATTCTTCAGCCCTGTGAGTTGAATATTCGCGCTTGTTATAAAACAACCAAAAAAGAAAAAAAAACGGAGATCTTATCAATACTTATATATTTGCGAAAACATGGCGAGCTTGTTGGCAAGCCAAAGTTAAAAATGGTATATGGTAATTGCTCTAATACTATCAACAATTGTCATATACCATTTTTCGCTTCTATCAGAGATATATAAAAATATATAAACAATAAATTAATAAAGACAGACACATACCACCAAAATTCTGCTAAATCAATTGCTCGAAATTGAATCGTGGCTTCGCCGCAAACGCAGCTGACATGTGGGCTTGAACTACTGCTCTTTCGATTACGGTCTCTTAGTTCGACGCCTTAGACCACTGTACCACAGATCTACAAATGGTTCCTGAAAATTATATTTGAAAAGATCTATATAGACATAGTTAAGGATATTTTATGCTAGGTGCTTATAACTGTTTGTTTTAACAACTTTCATAATGAAAAAATAAACGCCTTGTGAAATGTCTGCTTTATACACTCAAAATTAAGCAGCATTTCAAAAACAAAAAGATTCATAAAAGAACTATTCAAAACAGTGAAACCTCCATTCTGATAAGAATCTGAGGCTTCCTGACGTTTTAGGATTTGCAGTCTTTCTCTGAGAAAAAAATGGCTAAAATCCATATTCTTATGATCTTAAAAATATATATATATTTTTTTTTTACAGCTAAGTACTGCTAATCCCACTAAGTTTAGAATAAATTTCCTACGCTAAAGGATTTCGGATTATTTTTGATTTTGGTAGAATAAGAGGGGGGGGGGGGTTTAATTTTTTCAATTCTCGTGGAATATTACCCCTCCGTGAATAA
This sequence comes from Euphysa ruthae, assembly GCA_035046665.1. Classification (NCBI taxonomy): domain Eukaryota; kingdom Metazoa; phylum Cnidaria; class Hydrozoa; order Anthoathecata; family Corymorphidae; genus Euphysa; species Euphysa ruthae. Next base: position 9,424 of record JAUZNK010034072.1, read on the forward strand.
GGAATGCTGTTCCATGAACTTATGAGTTTTGGTTATCTTCGTAGCTTAGAAATTGCGGATAAATTTAATGCAAGTATATTTTATTTAACATTTTGCTATAAAACAAAAGAATACTTTTTGTCACGTGATTGGAATGACAGATAGTGTGGGAGATTAGCAACTACCTAAATTCAGAAATCTTGGTTTTTTGAGAACTCATATTAGATTTGAATATATTATTTAAACACGATGGTTTCGCTAATATCCACCAAACCAAAACATGAGAAAGACTACTTACTATCTTTGTCATTTTATATATCATTTATATTTGTTTTTATTATTTCACACGAATATTATTCTTGATATACCATATTGCTTATACTGATACAAAGTAAATTTATATATTCTTCATATTTCTGAATTTCCTCACGAATATTATTTTGAAGAACCTCATTTCAAGTGATCTCATACCAGTACCTGGTGGAGTTGGAAACATACTTCGCTGCTGGATTTTTGCTTACGAAGCGGAGTTGGTGCAGTTGCAGGACGTTTGATTGTGGAGCAAAAGTTCAAGTGTTTGTCTCCCACCCCTGGCGGAAATTTACTTTCCATTTTATCTTTGAGTTTCAAAACTATTTTTGTAATGCAACACTAGCTCAGTTTGATCGGGTTGTTTGGTTCAGCGAATTTTGTAAGCGCAAATGGGCGTTCTAAGTGCTCCAAGATCCTCCATGTGGGCCCTACTGCAAATATTGTCTCTTAAATATAATTTTCTCATTCCCACTTTAACCCAAGAGCAGAAAGACCTAGTACCAGCACGCCAAACGAATTTTTAAAATTGTTTGAAATAAAACCAATTATGCAATTAAAATGCATTTTTTTTTTAATTGTTCTGTCTATAAGGGACTAGTATTATAAGCACATAAACCGCGACAAGGTTCCTTCGATTTCATGTGACCGCTTTTTTTTTTAAGAAGAACGACATAACTCATATGACAGTATACACGTTAAGTTAGCAAACCCCTCGCTCGCCATTTTCCTATCTTTGACATTATTTTATAAACAACCAAAAATTTAATCTCTTATATTTTTCATTAAGATTTTTTATCAAATACGTTCTGACTTCCTATCTCAAAAGGATTTTCTTTATCTTAAATCTAGCCCAACCTATACTAAACGACAAGCAAATAACAAACCAAGCTTACTAAATATTTCACGCTTAAAATAACATATAAAACTTTAAAAAAAAATTTCTTTAAATATATAATTAAAATTTTGCCGTAGTAATAATGTTACAATAAATAACAACCAGTGTAAAGCATTATTTCAACAAAGGTATTCCGGGAATCATTCCTTCAGCAGTACTAAAAAAAAGATGATATATTTAACATTGAAATTAAAATGCAACATAATGGCCTAATAATATATTAATATTACTTTGAAAAAGACATACAGGGAATAACAGATTGAAATACATTCGTGAAAACACAGCTACTAACATTATTAGTAAATTATAATGCATTTTAAGGTAATGACTATTAATTTCAGTGTTTGCATTTTGTATAGCACTTATGAAGGGATAATTTCTAAAAATCTTCATAACCAATAATTTCAATATTTACTTTTTGTATAGCAGTGATTCAGGAATAAGTTCAAAAAAAAACAACTTAAGTTAAATTTTAAACATTTAATTTTATGAAGCACTGGCGAAGGAATTATTTCAAAAGATCTTTTACTGAAGTATTGCTTTACACTTGTTGTTATTTATCATTGACTTGACCAAACTGATATAACTAACTATATATAAAAACTTATATATATAAACATAAACTAAACCGACTAATGGAAATAACTAAAAACGCGTGCTTAAAAAACTGAACTAACTGAACTGACAAACTATGGCGAGATTTGTTTATACCTTCCTATCCCTTGGTTGTTCCTACCTTCCTATCCCTTGGTTGTTTATACCTCCCTATCCCTTGGTTGTTTGAAGCTATTAAAAGAGAGAGTGTAAGCCAGGAAAATATTCGAGATTATTTCAATAAAAAGCTAAAATCTATAAAAGAAAAGAATTTAAAATTAAAAAAAAACTGTTGTCAAAGCTAAAAAAATCACACGCAACTAAAATAAAATAATAATACTAAACTAAACCGAAACGAAAAACCGAAACAAAAAAGTCTTGCAGTAGCTTTTTGTTGTCTGTTAAGTTTTTTCGAGGTTTCATGCGCAAATATAGTTTTAGAGGATTATCGTAAAGAAAGCATCGGGGAAGATCTGGTTAGTCCAACTTATATCCTAAATTAACGCTTCACTTTTCATTATAACAAATAAATAGCGTTAGAGCGTGGTGTCATAAATATATGTAACATAATTGTATGTATTTATCAAAATCGAGGGGCAAATATTATAATTATATTTGGGAACAAACAAATATACCCTGCGAAATTCATTAAAAACGACTGCATGTGGCCTGAGAGTTTTTGTCAACAATATCATTGACCTGAAGGGCACATGCGCGTATTCGCCGGGATGGTTTTATTTTAAAAACTCGCTGAAAATGGCTGGATGGCGCAGCAGACAACTCTTGGGTTCTTACCCGAAGCTCACCCATTACAGAAATTTGTTTACCTAGCTCTAATTCGAAACGATCTGTCGAGTGATACACTCTGACAATCTTTTCTCTCAATAATTTTATTTGATCATCTTTCTCTGAAAATTTCTTTTTCGCCAGAACTTTTCCATCTTCTATTCTCATTTCCAACATTTCCAGTTTTTTATTTTTTTCTTTCTCTTCCTCAACAATTTTCTCTCTTAATTTCTCGCTCTTTGTTGAAATTTCAATTGCGCTTAAACTCAAATCTTCGAAACTTGAATTTGCATCCGAAATTTGTCATTGAAAACTTTCTAAATGTTCTTATCTTTCTTTCGATTTCTGCAATAGAAATGTAATTATGTTGTTCATATACATTTATTATCAAAGGAAAGCTTTTAAAAAGCTCTGTAGAACTTTTTAGGTTAATTACAACTCAAAATGAATATTAAATCAAATACGTAAATTCTGAAGTGACTAGATTACTGTATTAAAAAATTTCTTTGCTCACCATATTAGAACAAAAGTTGGTATTTTGCTCACTGAAACTGTTCCCATTCAATACAAAACCTGTTTTTTTAGGAATTTATGAGAGTTGAGAACTTATTTTGAGGCCTTTTGTTAAACTATTTCTGGACTACTTTTCAAATGTTAATAAACGTTTATATTTTATATTTATGCGAATACCGCATAAATAAAATATATATACATTAACTGAACATCATTGGCTTGACGCTTGTATAAGGTTTTGCTCAAATAAAACGGGATGTTTCTAATTACTAACACACCTCCTATATAGAATGAATACTTTGTTATTTACCTGCTTAGATTCCTCGTAGAGTTTTTTGTAATGCACAGCAAAATTCGCATTTTGCTTGATGATCAATAGATCACTGTATTTGATGTCAACATAATGATCCATGATAAATAACTGACTGTACACTTTACAATGTAAATGTAGTTTTTAATTGAATAAATTATTATATTCTTTTTACCTTTACAAATTATCTATAAAAAATTTCTTTCGCAGAATTTCAAAATAGTACTTGTTTTGTTTTATAAACATCTAAATATATCTAACGTAACACAACAACTCAAATTTACATCTTAAATTATCATATTCTAAAATTTTATTATCAACAGGAAGGGCAGCTTTTAAAGGGTTACTTATATTTACATGTACACACAGCCGATGTCACGGCAACTCAAAATTCCATAGCTTTGGATTCACAAGTCCAAATTTACCGGTAAATTAGTAATTCCAATCGTAGTTTACCGGTTGATTAAAACTCTTCAAGTCCACTTTTCATGTAAATTAGGAATGCAAAGTTAAATAAAGACTTTTTTAAAACGATATTCCAAATAAAGTGGGGATGGATTGAGAAATAGTTATATAATTTTATGCTTGTGTCAGCACTTTTATCAGTTTCAGTTTGAATTTCTCTTTTTTTATAGCAGATGCGTTATTCATAGAGCCAAGCGTGGCTTGTTTGTATCCTACTGTTGTTGTGTCTCTTGAGTTACATAAAATGACTTTCTTTTCTTTTTTTACATAAGGTAAAGTTATGCTGAAGGTCACAGAATGTTGACACTACTGTATGTTCCTATTTCTCTCATTGAAACAACTGCCCTAAAATCAACATCTGCTTGTTTACTTCCGTTAGAGTTTTATTGCAAACTTCGTTACTTTTATAAAAAGTTTCATGCACTTACATCCAGATGAATTGCAAATAAGCTCTAACAAAATTGAGAGTTTCATTTTTTTTTCTTTTTTTTTAGTTATATCAGTATATTGAAATGCAGGTAAAGTAGCTATTATATTTTTCAAAACATCATTATCAAGTAAAATTTAACATGGTGGAAATGGTGTAGTGTCATAGTGATTATGGCTTTGCAGGCACTTTGTTGATGATTTGAGCTTTTTAGTTGAAATATTAAGATCAGTATTTATATAGCAAAATCGTTATCAGTAATAGTGGAGTGTTTAGTTACCTGATATCCTATTTTAAAAAGCCTTTTACAATCAGGTATTTTTCGTTTATCTGCTAAATATTTTCCCATAACAGCTTGGTCATCTTCTAAATACAAACAAAGATAAGTTATTAAATCAGAGCAAGACCGATATAACACAAAACATATAATAAACTAAATACGCACACCAGAAGAAAAACTATATCTGCTGTTTCTACTGCCTTTCAAGAATTGCAAATAAAATTTAAGCTATGCTTTAAAACCACAAATGAATTAACTACAATGACTATGATGAGTAAACAAAGTACCAATATGGGCTTGCAAAAAAAACAATCAGAGGCTTAAGGTTTTTTAAAATGTTGAGAATAATAAAAATTAATCAGAATTACTTATCTTTGGCACACTGAATATATTCCTTCTGCATATGCTTGCAACATATGTTATCGTGTAATAGCTCCTGAAATAGGGAAATTAAAGGAAGAAGTGCAATAAACCTAGAAATTTTAACCATGTAAAAATTTAGCGTTTTTGAAACAGTTTTTTGAAAATTGAACTGTTACGGTATATTCTAGCACCTATTAACTTAACCGGTTAATGTTACGGTATACGTTAGCACCTGTTAACTTTAGCGGTTATGGTTAAGGTTAGAGTTAACACTCAAAAATTTAAAAAAGTTTTTGATTGTTTAATGACCACGTGCAAATGTTGAAATGTCCGAATTAGAAAATTTTGCCAAAGGATCCGAAATAAAAATAATTTTAAACGAAATTTCAATGTGGCTTTGCATTTTTTTTTTTTTGTCAAATATTTTTTTCATGTAACCTTGGAAAATTTCTTTTTTTTTAAAGACTGATCAGTTCTCTTTTTTTAAAGTCTATCATTATTTCTTTGTGTATATATTTAGTATATGACTATTTTTTTGTGTATATAGTTTAGTACATGATTATTTCTTTGTGTATATAGTTTAGTAAATGATTTTTTATTTCTGTATATAGTTAAATATATGATTATTTCTCTGTGTATATAGTTTAGTATGTTTATTTCTTTGTGTATTGAGTTTGGTGTATGATTATTTCATTTTGTATATTTTTGTGTATATAGTTTAGTATATAATTATTTCTTTGTGTATTTTTTTGTGCATATAGTTTAGTATGTTTATTTCTCTGTGTATAAAGTTTAGTAAATGATTGTTTCTTTGTGCGTATTGTTTAGTATATGATTATTTCTTTGTTTATATAATTTAGTAAATAATTATTTCTTTGTGTATATAGTTTAGTATATGATTATTTCTTTTTTTATATAGTTTAGTATATGATTATATCGTTGTGTATATAATTTAATATATGATTATTTTTATTTATTATATTTATTTTTATTTTATTTATTTTGTATATAGTATTATGCACGTGGACACAATTTGTTTTTCATAGGTATCAGCTTCTGAACAATGATATAAAACGGCTCCGATTAGCTTCTTTAACTGGTATATCTGGCTTTAATGCTCATCGGTCAAAGAGCGTATTATTACAAACTGGTATGTTTACAGTTAAGAACAAGCAATATTGTTTTACATGTACAATGTTATTTGATAACTGTTCTTACTAAGTTATATTTCCCCTTCTCTTCGAAATAAACTTTTATTGCCAACAGTTGCTACAAGCAAAGTGAACATTAAAACTTTTGGAAACCAGAGTCAAACTGAGGTCATAGACGTACTACAAGGGTTGTTAGCCTACATGGTTCACTTACTTCTTTATGTTGTTTTGTGAAAGAGATTTTTTCTCCACTTTGTGGACCGCTATGCTTATTTAAATGGTTTGAGGTTGGCTGAGGATAATTTGGAGGGTAGCGGAATGTATGCTGATATCTTTTGTTGTGTTGATTTTTACTGGTCGTATTTTTAGTGGAGACATTGTTTGCTCCGATTTGGGTCCAATTGCATTAAAGTTGGCTTTTGGTTATGTTTTTAGTGGAAGTATTTGTAGCAAGAAAAGTTGTAAGAATTATAGCGTTTTCTCAACGAGTTTGCGTTGAGAAAACGCTATAATTACAGATGATGTCAGAAGTAGTTAATTAAAACATTTGTGATAGTGAAGTGAAGAATTTTTGGGAAAGTGAGAAAATTAGTACAGTGAATGGTATGGATGTATATGAACGTTTTAGAAACAGTTTGTTTGATAACAATTTAAAACAATATAAAGTTGAAAAGTTTCGTATGAAAAATGACCCTGCTTGGTATTATATAAAGAGTAATGAGCTATGACAATAACGTAGGCGATGTGCATTATTTGCCTCAGCGCCTTGTTGTTCGAGAAGATAAACTACAAAAGTTTGTATGGTGTTTGATGACAGTGCTTCAACCTCTGGACCATCTTGGAAGCTATCAAGGAGAAAAAGAGAATAGTTTGGGTACAGGTCTCAACAGAACCTAAACTACAAGTGATAAACGATTGCCTTTATTCTGGACCTAGTGTGACGACACCATTATTCAACATTCTATTGCGATTCCGTGTGAAAGCATTTCTTCATATATCTCTTAATGAAAACGTCACTGCAAATGATATATTTTCTTCAAAGCTGGCTACTTAGAGACTGTGTCGTGTGTTATTTGGTGTCTTCCCCTTTTTTACTTAGTGTTAGATTAGATTCTTCATGCTGAAACATATCTCAATAATGACATTGGCTTTGCATTAAAAACTTATATAATTCAAGGATGTTTCAAGTTTCACTGAAACTGTAACGAGAGATTAATGGAGTGTGGCTTTCATTTGCGAAATTTCGAATCCAATTCTGTCAAATTCCAAGAAAAATTCAACGGGAAAACAAAATGCTGAAACGAAAATTTTTTGGGACTGACATGGAATGAAAATAGTGACATTTAAATTTACTCGTTTACAGATTTTCTTTAATCTGTTGTAAACATTCCAACGAAACGCGAAGTAACGAGTTTTTTGGCGAGTATTTATGATCCTGTTGGACTAATAAACCCGATAGTGGTTGTATGTAAAAACTTAATTCAGAGAACTTGTGTAACCAAGGTTGGTTGGGATGAAAAGATTGATGGGAAGTTGTCAGAGTATTGGCCAGCCGTTTTAAATGATTTTGCATCTGCTTCCCAGCTTACAATACCTCGCTGGTATTCAAACTTTAAACCTAAAAAATTAAATAATATTAAATAAGAGTTACATGTATTTTTGGATGCAGGCATTAAATCTTATTGATGTTTTGTATATATTAAAGAGGCATGACTGAAATTATCAATTATAAAGTATCCAAGGCTTTATAAATTATAATTTCAGTCATGCCTCTATAATTGCCTCAAAATCTAGGGTTTCATCGATTAACAAATCTAAAATTCCTAGATTAGAACTTCGTGCTACAGTGCTTTAAGTTGATGCCAACTGTATATAATGAAAGTTATGTATAATATCTATAACGGTACTTGTTGGATTGATTCCATTCTCTGCTTGCATAAATTGAATTAACAAAATTGAAACTAAATACGAACTTTTTGCACAGAACAGGTTAAAGCAAATTTGAGAACTAACTGATTTTCGTTGATGGCAGTATGTAGAAACTTTTAGAAATCTTGCTGATATAATTTCAAGTGGGATTACATTTAACATGCTAATTCACAATATATAATGGTTTTCTGGTCCAGATTTTTCGGACAATATTAGCATTAAATGGCACTTTTATGGGTAAAACATTCAGATGAAAGCTTGAAAGTTGGGTGTATTTCTGCTGAGTCTTTTTGTTGTGTCAATCTTGAATTTTTAAATATTATTTAATTTAGTATTTAGAAAAATCTTGCGACTGGACCCCTATCGGTAAATGAGATAAAAAATTGGAGAAATCTTTAGATTCAAAATTCTCAGCATGGTGTGATCGATGGCATAAAGTACAAACAGTTAAAGAAAGGATTGCGTCTGTTTCTTGATGATTATGGAATTGTGCGATATCGTGGAAGATTCTTCACAGCTTGACTATGATGCTAAGTTTCCTATTTTTACTTTTTCGGATTGTTATTTTGCTAAGTTGCTTATTTTTTTATTAATTCACAATCTAGTGAAACATAATGGTGTCAAGTAAGAAATTAATTCATCACGGTCTCGATTTTGGATACCCAAGTGTAGAAAGTGGTGAGTTCTGGGCCCCGACGTCCCGCTCATCAAAATGGAAGGATATGCGTACAATAAAGCCTCTACCTTCCTGGTGTGATGATCGCCGTGGCATTTCGTTTCCAGCTACAATGCTTACAATGGCCTCTCTCACATTAATGTGTCCAAACAACACCTACCCGTGGTCTCCCCTGTTTTCGCAGAGTTTGTTTGGGGGCGTCCGACTACCCAGCGG
>JAUZNK010034083.1:8266-35143 GCA_035046665.1 Euphysa ruthae
TCTTAACATGAAAACCCGTGTTGTACTATTTATTTGTTATAGCAAATTCTTAACATGAAAACCCGTGTTGTACTATTTATTTGTTATAGCAAATTCTTAACATGAAAACCCGTGTTGTACTATTGATTTGTTATAGCAAATTCTTAACATGAAAACCCGTATTGAGTTATTTATTTGTTATACCAAATTCTTAACATGAAAACCCGTATTGAGTTATTTATTTGTTATACCAAATTCTTAACATGAAAACCCGTGTTGTACTATTTATTTGTTATCGCAAATTCTTAACACGAAAACCCGTGTTGTACTATTTATTTGTTATAGCAAGTTCTTAACACGAAAACCCGTGTTGTACTATTTATTTGTTATACCAAATTCTTAACATGAAAACCCGTGTTGTACTATTTATTTGTTATAGCAAATTCTTAACATGAAAACCCGTGTTGTACTATTTATTTGTTATAGCAAATTCTTAACACGAAAACCCGTGTTGTACTATTTATTTGTTATAGAAAATTCTTAACACGAAAACCCGTGTTGTACTATTTATTTGGGTCTTTAACTTGGTCATTTTCAGTTTTTTTTTACTTAGATGGGGGTTGTGGCTAAAAGAGCTTTTGTTAACTTACTACGAGACCCTAGAGGTTTAATCTCACAGGTGAGCCTTTTATAATGATTAATTAAATATTTTTGGGTCCATTATAAATAAATTTCCTTTCAAAACTGGATTAAAATGTTTTGGTTCGATAAATTCATTTAATTTACCAACATAAAACGGTTAATCATATTTTTTTTTGTCTATTTGTTTGTTTGTCCAAAATTAGCTCATTGTTTTATATTTTCATTATATCCATTTCAATTATAGTTATATCAGTTTGATATCTACTTGTACTTTATAGGTATTTTCCAAGGAAGGAATAATTCTGGATCAAATGTAAATGCAAAGGCTCAAACCTCTGGTTACAACCCTGTTGTAACCCTGTTAAATTTTTTTTTGTAAAATTCCAAACTTCTGTGTAAAGTATAAATTTTTCAATATGTTTAATGTTTGATGAAGGCAAATTTTTTTGGAACAGATCACCAAAACTTTTTTTTTTCCCAATTTATAGGCTTTATAATTTTTAGGAAAATTACCTTGGTGAAATCTCCTTTCTCGGGAAATATTTGCGTTTTGCAGTTTTGCAGTTGCTATTTCTTTCAGTATTACTTTGGATTTCCAGTTTTTCTCTAAATGATCTAGAATTTTAAAAATAATGAATGAAAGTATAAAAAAATTTTAAAAAGGTAAATAAAATTAAAATTCAGATCACTAAATATGTTCATTTCCAGTTTTTTGTGATGCTATGCTATGGAGTAATCACTGGTGCTATATATTGGAGGTTGGGAACGACTTATTCGGGCTTACAGAACAGGTTAGGCTTGCTATGGAGTTTTGTAAAGTTATTATAAGATTGCAATTTTACGAGAAACAAAAAAAAAGTAAGTTTGAATAATTTTTTTATTATATTGATAGGTGCAATTCTATTTCCAATGAAATTTTGTAAAAAAAAAATATATATATATATATATATAATGTTTTAAAAGCCTTTCATTCTTCAATTAGACAGACTATTACCATATTAGATTTTACTAAGATAAAACGCTGACTCTCCTCAGTAACAAGCATGTCTTGTAAATAATTATTCATGTGAACAATAACATCTTTTTCTTTTTTAGAGTTGGTGTATTCTTCTTCATACTCATGAACCAGATTTTTTCAAACATGAGTGCAATAGCAGTCTTTATCAATGAAAGACCAATTTTTAAGTATATTAACATTTTATTTATTGAGCTGTTATTATTTGCAAATGATGTTTGTGAGATTTTATATTCATAAGGGTAGAAAAAGTGACAATTTTGAATTTTTGAATTTTTGCCCAAATCTGGTTATTTTGAGCCTGAAAGCTTCTTTGAATTTTTTGAAATTTGAAATTAGATCAGAGGACATCTTTTGATTTTAATGGATATCTGTCAAAAGCTCTTGTTTTGGATATTGAGCTTTTATTTGTTTTTTCTTCAAACTGAAATTCTTTTAAAATCTGCTCATGGATTATTTTTGGACTCACGACAAAGCCAACTTCTTATGAATTCACCCGTATTTGTCTGTATGTTTGCCTAAATATAGCCATTTTAGGCCTAAAGTTAACAATTTTCTCATAATCTGTTTTTTTGACTTTATTTTCAAATTTTAAGTTAAAAGACTATAGGGGAATTCTTTTGACCCCTTTGACAACTTGCTCAAAAATGTTTTTCAGATGGCATTAGTCTATAATCTGACAAAATCAAAAGTCAGTGTTTTTAGTTTTTCTTAAAAAAGTGACACTCCTATTATGGTTGAAGTTTTTTGTCATGCTAGGAAGTATTGTTTCTGATAAGTTTGACTTGTCAACTGTTTTAATATTATTATTGGGTCCAGCCCCCAGGACCCAAAACATGGTCATTTCAAGACTGAAAACAATTTATTTGACATTTTATCAAAACCAACCCTTTAACCATATAGTTATTTATATTAGATATTTTGAACATTTCACAAGTACACTATGCCAAAAAATTTGGTTGTGCCCAAATCTACTTCACAATCAATTCAATTGAAAATATTGTTATGTCTGCTAATTGTAAAACATACCTTTAACATTGAGTAAATAACTGAAGATATTACTCACCTAATCAACGCAATATATCAAATAATATCAAATAAAATTCCAGCCAACTTAAGAAACTAAAGCCCTGAAGCCCTAAATTAAACTTGGCCAGAAAATTGCGTTTTAACATTTTTTTTTTTTATGTCTTTCTGATGTTTTTGGATTCTTTTGCTGTTTTAAAAATAATATTGGGCCCAAGACAAAGGCCCACAAGACTAGGACAAACCAAGTTTTTGGCTAATATTAGCTCTTGATATTTCTATTTGAACATATTTTGCTTTTCCTGGGGTCCTTTAGTCTATATCAATGTTTTGTTAAATATGAAGATTTATTTTAGATTGAAAGACTTTTTTTATATATATTTACAGGAATGAATGTTCAAATGGTTATTATCGCGTCTCTGTTTATTTTATCTCAAAGATGTTTTGTGACATACTTCCGCTACGCCTCATACCTCTGGTTTTTTATACAGTTATGATTTACTTTATGATAGGTAACTTAATAATTTTTTTTTGGTAATAAAATTGGGTTAAGCTTTTTTCTATTGCAGACAGACGACGTCGATGATGATGGTGATCGTTAATTTTTTCTTTTTTTTTGCAAATTAAAAAATTAACGAGATTTTTTACATTATTACTACCTGTCTTTGATTTTCACCATAGCCGTAGACCATAGGTTCTATTCTTGTTATTTGCCCAATTTTACTTTGGTGTCTATTTTTGAAATTTAAAATAAATTTTTGACCTTTCTAGGGGCTACCAGTTACAATTTATCTTAATGTGGTACATGCAAAACATCTACAGTGCAAAAGTTTAGCCCAAAAATCGCTTAACCCGATAAATTTTTGGTTTTGATTTCATAAAAAAAACATCGCTCTTAGCATTGTTAAGATGCGCAGCTACAGAACAATGCATGAAAATGACAAAAATTTAGCTACGCCTTGTTCAAAATTCTATCTCAAATCCAGCTTAGTGTAAAATAGAAATAGCTGCAGTAAATGCCATTAAATAGTTTGTTTACCCAGGGTTGAATCACCGTGTCGCTTAAATGGCTAAGGATGATATTTAATAATTTTTCCTAACCAATTAAAAAACGATGGATTCAGGGAAAGGCAATTTTGACTCAGTACAGTTCAATTTTATTGAGTGTGCTTATGGCAAAGATACTTTGCCCTCATCATCTACCATAATGCCGACAAAAACAAAAATAATGTCGACATGTTAGTAACATACCAAGTTAAGAAGTTTTTTTGAGAGCAAAAATATTAGAAAAAGGTATCAAAACTTATAAACACTGCATTATGCTGAGTTAAAGGATGCAGATTAATAAAATATTGAGTAAGATATAGAATTACAGAATGTGAATGAATAAGCTGTCCGTTATATTTAAAACAAGGAAAATTGCAACAAAAGATTCTGCGATTGTTTTATTTAGACTGCAAGTTTATATAGAAAATATTTTATGTTATGTGTTGTTTTTTGGTAGTATCTATTTTGGATGATGGTCCACCCAACTCAAAACTTTTGCAAAAAATAACCTTATGTCATTTCTTTTTCTTAAAAATAGTATATAATTATCAGCCCCGCATTTTTTTGCAAATATAGCTTCTGTGGTGAAACCTGTATTGGTGACATCTATAGATTTGTCATTTTTTGAAGTTCCTATTTGTCAAGTTTTATAAATGAATAGTAATTCACTTGTTTGGTACGAAAAGTTAATATTTTCTAGTTTTTTACGCTCTCCTGATGTTATGTTATTTGAACCTTATTTTTTTTTAATAGCTTTCTTTAATTTTTTTTGATACAATCAGATACTGTGAATGGCATCCTTTAAAAAAATACTCAATTATAGTACATTCAATGAGATAAAAATAATATCAAAACTCAGGAAAAAATAATATGTTATTGAAACTTTGCCAGATTGTTAGTTAGGGTCTGGTGAATACCCCAAAAAAAATCACATTGATACGTCTAAGGGACTGCCTTTTTGGGCGCTTCCATACACCCCTTGTTTTGACAACCATTTTTTGAAGTTGCTATTTGTCAAGTCAATTTTAATCACTTAATTCTCTAAAATTGACCTTTAAAACTTGGAAAACTGACAAAACATAATGATTATTCCTTTTATAACCTTTCAAACAAAAAATAAAAGCTTACCAGCATATTAGTCTATCCAATAATATTTGTCTTAAAAAAGAAGGGTGTGTTTAAAATTGCTATTTGAATGTTCAAAGACATTGCACAATATTCTCATTTAAAGCTATATAATATTTTGCTAATGCAATGTTTTTGTTTCTTTAAAAAAAAAATGAATTAAAATTCAGTGGGTGTTTGTATACTTTGCAAATCTGCTTTTGAACATTTTTTGTAAAAGGTAAAGACAAAGGTCTTTGAATGCTAATTAAAGTTGATAAGAGAAAGAAAAAGTTGGATTTGTTAAAGTATTTTATTTTTGGTTTAGTATACCCTAATTTATTTTTTGTTAATAGAACACTTAGTTTTTCTTTTGTTTCTATTGTTAGAAAGATAGTCTTGTATAAAAACCCAACTCAATTGCTTAGCATCTCTGCTAACAAAAAAATGAGAAGGCAATTAGAAAAGGTATTTATTGTTGTTTGAACTGATCATTTTTGTGCCAAAGTCACCAAAAGAAAACAGATTTTCATCCAGGTTACACTTTTGGACTTTCGTGACACTCTGATCAATTGCTGTTTGTTAAGAAATGATACGTGGAGTGAAACAGTTTATGCTAGATTATTCATGTATTGATATTGTTGCGGAAAAAGAAATTTACCATTATAACTGCATTAACAAGTTTTGGCTGCAGTCTTCAAAAGAAAAAGTTTGTGCCCGATCCTTCAATGCTTGAAAACTATTGTAAAGCCTGTGTCTAAGTCATAAAACGTTGTCGTCTATATCCTCTCTGAAAAAGCATATGCAAGGCATGGAGAGCTCATTTTTAATTACTCAAAATGTTTTAATGTCCACCATCATGGACCAGTTAATATAAGAGGAAAAAATAAATTTCTAAATGAAAAAGCAACAGAAGATACACTGGCGGAAACACGATATTTTAAAGCAATCAGTTATATGTTAAAGATTGCTATTGAAAAATTTGTCAAAGAAAAAAAAGCTGAATTTCGAACTGCTTGCGCTATAGTATTTGTACATTTACTATATTGAAATTGTCAAACTTTTTATTAACAATGAATGATATTCTTGATTTATATTCACTAAAAGGAATGCTCAACTTGTTTGCAGCTCCAGACCACTTAAATTATACTAAAAGTGGACGAATTCAAGAAATGGAGTTGCTTCCAGAACAACATCTTTGGCTCTTCAATCAGTTTGAAAGTGGAAACCATGCTGTCAAAAAAACAAAAAGCTGGTCTGGTCTTTGGACAGATTTATTTATAGAGCAGATTGATGAAGTCTAGAGAAGGTTTGACAAGAGGGCGTCGTCTCGGCGGCATATGCGGGTTTAACTATGAGTTATACAGCATCTGCTCATGAGTCAATGGCATAACTCACCAGTATTTTGGTTTTAACAAGTGAGCAGCATGTTGAACTTCAACCTTCAAGAAAAAGTAAAGATTACACTGATTTTGAGAAGTTAAAAAATTTTTTCAAAGAAAGAAACATGTTTGAGTTTGAATATCCTCATTTACACATTTTGTCAGCTGGAGTCGCATCCAAAGTATCAACAACAGTAATCCTTCTGACGCTAAGATCAAATGAAAAGATGGAGTAAAGCCTCTTGCATTCCTTCATAATTAAAGTAGAAGAAAAGAAAACTCTTTATATTGATCCAACAAGACCAGCTAGCAGCAATTTTACAAAGAGAAAATGACGTTGAATCATATTTTTAGTATGAACTAAAAACCTTTCCATTACCTCTGTTCAAGAACGGTATAATGCGAAAAACAAACAAATCAGATTTAAGAATGTTATCATCAAGGAACAGATTGTGCTGCGTGAATAACTAACTGGTTTTTCGGAGAGACAAAGGTAACAATGCATCTGATAACGTGAGATACAAAGTTGAGAACAAAAGGTCACACTTACTACTAGTCCATAGCTGATGCAATCACTAATATAGTAAGAACAGCTTTGGAGTTTGTCAAAAACATGTCAGGTATTGTTGTCTAAGACGACACTGACATAGTTCTCATGCTTTTTATCACTTGTGTACAGAGTTGAACACCAACTATTTTCATCAAGAGCAGGGTAAAAACTGCTGGGACATTAAACACTTGCAATCTAATTTATAAGATATAAAAGAGCACCTTTTTATTCATGTTTGGTCGGGATGTGACTTTACTTCAGCTACTTTTGGCAAAGGCAAACCAAGTTTTAACTTAATGTTCCGAAACAACATAGGCTTACAGAATCATGTAGATAAAATGAACGATTATTAGCCTACACAGTCTGAAATAGGTAAATCTGCAACTTCTAATTTCAAAAGTTTTAATAGTGGAAAGAAGCCAACCATAACTTTGACAAAGGTGTGACAAGTTTTATTTTAGGATTTTAACTCATATGTCGTTGTGTCATATTGTAACTTTGTTTTTATGTGAGCTTTTGTTAAAAATGGATATCTAAAAAAAGGAAAATCATTAAACTAAACATTACTTTACAGTGTCCATTAAAATGAATTTTTTAAAAAAGAATTTTTTTTTAATGCAACATTTTAATAGACATGTTTGAATCGTTTTTTCACAAATTATGTAACACAAAGGGTTAGTTTTTGTGGATTGCTTGCGTAAAGCCACAGATACACTGCAAGTCTACATACTCATTGAAAATTGCTGTTTTAACACTATACTTCTACATCAGAGCCATGAAAAATGTTTGAAATTTACCTGTAAACTCGAACCAGAGAAGATACCGCCCACAAAAGATACTGCTCGATATCATGGCTATCGAGTTCATCTCTAAATTATTGAATGGAAACGGGAAACTTGATGGTGACAACGGTTTTAACCCAGTAACAACAAGAAAACTTGTGACTCCCGAAAACATCTTAAAGTTAATATGATGCAAATGTAAACTGTAAACTATCATCAAAGCGACAATGTGGAACCAACTTGTGTCAATGTTGGAAGAATGGCCTCAACTGCATAAGTGAATGTCATGGTGAATGTCATGGGGAGAGTTGTTACAACAAAAGTGTAAGTAAGTTAGTAAAATGTAAAGTATTGTAGGTACAGATTTATTGGTGATGGTGATGACATAGTCGTAAGACATTGACTTAATATGCACATGTCGGTTGGAGCTCCATTGTGCGTCATCTGTAATAAATTTTGAGGATTTTTTATGATGCCCAGCCAATAGGTGAATAAAAATAATTATTAAGAGTGGATTGCTTTATTTACTAAAACATTTTGTATTTCATTTAGATCAAGCACTCTGAGTTTGAAGAAGATGAGAGCCAGGAAAGTGACTAGATAAAAAAGGATGAAATATTTTCAATATATTACAGATATCCTGATAAGCTAGCAAGAGTTGATCTTGCTGGAATTTTTAGCTTTTAACCTTTTTCTATAAAAAAAGTATAATACAGTGAAATTCAGTTAGATTTCTTCTATACTCCAAAGTCTTCTTTTTAATTGTTGTTTCGGATGGACCGATATGCTGATAAGCTTCTCTTTTGTTTAGAAGATTTTGAAAAAATTACTCACTGTTTTGTCAGTTTTCCAAGTTTTAATGGTGAATCATTTTTGAGAATTAAGTGATTACAGTTGATTCAACAAATAGTAGCTTCAAAAAGTGGGTGTTAGAACAAGAGGTGTATGGAAACACCCAAACAGTTCCCTTGGGCATATCAGTGCGGTCTTTCTTAGGGTAGTCATTTTCCTAGTTAAAGAAAAAATTAATGCATTAATTTTTTACTGTTTGGTTTTGAATTCTATATTTCGAATTGGTTGCTAAGAAAAATAGGCATACTCAAAGTGAAGTTGAATTAAAGGATCACAAAAAAGCCAAGGTAGCAAGTTCAAGATAACATTTTTATTGAAGGTATTTTCTTTAATTTCAGGATTTCAAGAATATGTGGACAAGTTCTTTATATTCCTCTTTACGTTATTACTAGCAAATTTAACAGGCTCAGCAGTCTGTATTTTTGTAAGCAGCAGCGTGGCGCAGTTACCTGTAGCAAATATCATCGTCACACTTCCCTTTGTTTTTATGATGGTAAGTTTTATTTTTACAAATCCTTGATCAGCTCACCCTTTATTTTTGAACCTCAGCAATGCCATTTGAAATATATATTTATCATTAATTTTTCACAAAATGCGCTCTGTTTAGCTATGATTATTATTGGTCTGCAAATAAAAATTTCACTTAAAAAATTTAAAGTAGACAATTTGATTAGAGTTATAATTTTACGGTTTTTTATTAATTTCTGAGAATGTCAATAAATTTCTGGATTTACATCACCATTAAGACTTTGACTCATATGCGTAAAATTAAGCTTGATTTACATTGAATTTTCATACAAAAATCAAAGCTTTCTTTGCATCAACTTGTGTCTAATGTTTTGTTGATTTCTCTACTCTAGTAGGGTTTGGTCACTATGTCATTTAAATTTTTCCTGATAAATGTGTTCGATTACTATCTTTCTTGTCGACAGTCTTTGAATGTTTATTTATTTTTAAAAATCACAAATGGGAATTTGTGATTTTATGTACCAGATTTTCAAAACTCAATATCTCATTTAAATTGATTTTCCACTTCCTATTTGAATACCAGGGCTAGAGTTGTGAAGTTAAAGGAAACTTTTCAACTTGTTATCACGTTATTTCTCAAAAAAAAAAAAAATTAAAGAAATAAATGACTTTTTGAAAGTATTATTTTTCTAAATATTTGCATTCCGTACGTGGAATGTCAGAGCCTGGAGTGTGTTTTATTTTTACTTCGGTCAGATTTTCAAACCCATCTTTCTTTATTTTAGTGCATGATTGTATAAAAATATTGATGAAATAAAAAATTTTATATTGCTATGATACAATCTAGTTCATATGCGGTGCTAAAATCATATAAAGGATTATTTTGAAAAAGAAATTGAATAATATTTTCTTTATCCCCAAATGAGCAAAATTTTTGTCAACAGCAATATATCGTGAGTTATCTGTGTTGCTAACATTTGCTTGTGTCTAAAATCCAGACTAAACAAATTTTTCATTTAGAATTATCCACTAGTGAAAGGATATAGGTAAAGCTGGTTTTCAGTTTAGATTTTTCAATTAAATGATTTCTTAACTTTAACTTTAGAAATAAAATTACGCTTCCGGCGAAATTTTAATGATGTTAGAAATTATCCCTAATGATTTTAGTGTGACAGTCATTTTAAAAGTTTCTTCAGTACCCAAGCCTCTATATTATCCCTGATGATTTTAGTGTGATAGCCACTTTTAAAGATCTTTCCAGTACCAAGGCCTCTATGTTATCCCTGGTGATTTTAGTGTGATAGTCATTTTAATAGATTTTTCCATTACCCAGGCCTCTAAGCAGTTGTAAGTTGTCTGAAAATAATATTTTATTCATTTTAAGAATTTTATTAGCCTAGTTGCCAATTCCCTAAACCTGTCAAATTTTGTCCAAAATTTTAACGGTAGAGTATCTTACTCCCAACCAAAAGATCATGGGTTTAAATCCATGTATTGCCCACTCAGCGTACGAGTAGCACTATGGTGCGGTGTGTTTAGAGTTTTAACTTGTCTTTAGTTTTCAAGCCTTACGACTTATTTGAAGAAAAAAAAATTTTTTTTGTTTTGGACTTTTTCTTGCTGTTTCCTCAAGAAAATTGAATTTGAAGTTTGTAGATGTGTATCTTGGCACAGTATTTTGTCCATGATTAATTAATGCTTTTTGATTTCTTAGCTTAGAACGTTCCAATTATAAGCTTTTCTGAATTTCATGTTATGGGTAATTCTGTTTTCCGTGTTTAGCCGAGGAAAAAAAAAAAAAGCCACTGAGCTTCGCTTTTTTTAAATCAGAAACTGTATATTAAAGACCTAAGTTAACAAGTCTTGGCTATTTTTGTGGCCAAGCTTATCCGAAACAATGAATTTTATAATAATTCCTATTTTAACGTAGTTTTAAGTTTCAAACTGGGCATAAAAAAATTTCAAACAATCTCGAACAAAAGATCTTTGCATATTTGAATGTTTTGAAAATATCGACCGCTAACGACTCCACAAGGCGAAAAACGAATTTTTAAGAATCATGGAGATGAAAAATTAATTTCTTATGAAGCAAGAAGCCTCTTGGTTGGTCTCATCAAGAAATTGGAATTTAAAGTTAATTTAGACACACAGTTTTTAGTCAAAATGTTGTATTTTGGCAAAGTTTTTTCCATAAATGGGTAATACCCAAGTCTCTTCACGGATCAATTTTGTCCAAAAATTGCGCTTTTTCAGATTTTTCTTTTAAAAAATTCCTACAGTCTTAAATGTTTAGAAATATTACTTCTGATAACAAATTCTTTGATACTGGTTTTGTCGATTTCTATATGAGGTTACTAAAAAATTTCTTTTAGGATTCAAAAAGGTGAGCTCAGGAATTGAGCTGCTTTTTATGTGTTACAATATTTTTGGAGTATTTTTGTATGAAATCTTGCAAGAAACCTTTCAGTTCATGTATATTAAGATATAATTTGAAAAAGGACACCAATTTGACCTTTATATGGATATTAGATATATTCTTGCCCATGCCTTTTACTTAGTTAATTCTTGTTCTCATACATCTGTTTCCACAGACAAATATTAGATTTTATAAATATTATACAAATATTAGTCAGCAGACTTGTATTCGTTTTTAATTTTTTATATTCTATTTAAATATTTTATAATGATAGAAATTTCTGCGATTTTTTCCTGTAATATAATATGCCAAAAAGTGAGCGATTGGTAATATCTTAATGACATTTTTCAGGTATTTAGTGGATTTCTTGTCAACCTCAAAGACATAGCTGTTTGGCTGCAATGGCTCAAATACCTCAGTATTTTTAAGTATGCTATGTCGGTGAGTATTTTTGTTCGAAATTCACTTATGGCAGAAATTATTTTTTTAGAATTAAAAACTTGAAGATTATCTGCAAAAAAAAATTTACCGATGGAAATGCAGGTTAAATTTGGTCCAACATCTCAGATTTTGATTTTTTTTTTTTTTTTTTTTTTTTTTTTGATGTTATAATATTATTAAAATGTTGAAGAATTCAGTTTGTTCGTATTTGTTCCAATATGATTTTTTTTTTATTTCATATCTAGAGCTTAGAGATAAATGAATTAAAGGATATGACATTCACAGGTTGTGGTCCTTACAAAAATCAAACATGGTGAGTTTTTCTAAGTTTCTAAGTAATGAATGAGTTAGTCGGATTTACTTCTAAAAATTTCAAACTAATTGGAATAAGTTGAAACATGTAACATTAATTTCATGGGATTTTTTGCTCCGAGTAGTACGTTATAATTCGATACAGTATATTTTGTTTTATATTTACGCTTGAAAACATCAAAATCAGAAGAAAGATTTATTACATCAAAAATATGATTCTACGACAATTCTCTGCCAACAATTCCTGGACAAATTCATTTCAAATCTAAAAAAGTGACTGGAATTATTTAATTTTTTTTTTTTTTTTTTTTTTTTCATTTCAAATCCAAAAAAGTGACTGAAATTATTTAATTTTTTATTTTTTTTTTTTTTTTTTTTTTTTTTTTTTTTTTTTTTTGTATAACATTTTGTATCTTTCCGGCTAAACGAGCTAAAGCTACTCAGTCCTCTATTCCTTGAGAAAGGAACTGAAATTAAAATACTGAAATTAAAATTTAAAAACGTCAGGATTGCCCAAGAATGCTAATTTAAATTTGCAAGTGAAATAGAAGAAGCACCAGTAATAATAATAATACCATTCAGCCAACCATAATACAATTCAACCAATCCTAATACATTTCAGCCAATCATAATACATTTCCAATAAATATAAAATACTTCAACCAATCATAACATATTTCAACCAATCATAACGTATTTCAACCAATTATAACATACTTCCCCAAATCATATGTTTCATGTTGGAAAAAATCTAAGGGACATTCAAAAAATACGCCCTATATTCGTCAGTTTTAAACCCCTCCCACGTACGTACTTTTTAAATGGCCCCTAACTGTAAAAATTTAATCGACATTAAAAAAAATTTCTGTTAATTTATCATTTAGCGAATAAAAAATGATAAACTAATTGCATTAAAACTGCATGAATATGAGCTTATCTGCTGTCTAATATAATCTCTATACATATAAAACTAAGTGTCTGCGTGTATGTATGTATGCTTCACTACTCCTTTGTACTGGGGAGTGCTACGATTCTGAAACTTTCTTGGGATGATTGGAACAACCCAGGGGGTGTTATAGGATTTCAAAATTTCATTTTTTTTTTTACGAAAAGGTGGCTGAAATTATTTGATTAAATTTACTTTTTTTTTTTATGAAGGTTTATAATTTGTCTTCTTTTTTTGCAATTTTGTAAAAATCTTTCAACTTAAATTATTGTGATGTAAATAAAACAAAAGATTATTTAAAATTCAATATGTAGTAATACATTTCTAATACCAATAGTTCTGTTCACAAGAAAACTTTTTCCTAATACATTTTCCTAAGAACTGCAGAAATTAAGGAGATTTGGGTAAAAAAAAACTAAGTGACTAGAAGAACGAATATATTTCATTTGGGAAAAAAAACTTTGCCTGATTAATCAAATATAAGATAGGGTACGAACAATAAGGTGACTAAACTAAGAGGGACCAAATTCACTCTCATCCTCAATTTAGTAAAAATCGTTAGTGGATACCTGTTAGAGGTGCCCTTCATTTGCCTAGCATGAAACGGATTATTCAAAGACGAAGAGTTCGAGATTTTGCT
The DNA here is from genome assembly GCA_035046665.1 of Euphysa ruthae. NCBI lineage: Eukaryota > Metazoa > Cnidaria > Hydrozoa > Anthoathecata > Corymorphidae > Euphysa > Euphysa ruthae. The sequence goes on from JAUZNK010034083.1 coordinate 21,869, forward strand.
GCTCCAGTCAATCCGCGATTGCTAGAAACTAGTTAGTTATACCGGTTGAATATCAGGAGATTTTATTAGACGCTAATATCAGAGTCGTGCAATTTCTTCAGGGAATCAGACCAGCCGTAGACCGCATATTGATCTTTGGGACAAACGTAAACGTGGCACTGCTAAGTTTATCCCAAAAATGACAACGCAATAGAAATTTTAAAGTTGCCCGTGTATTAGCAGCACAGTTGTACATCATACACGTTGGTTACTTAAATGATTGCGTACAAGCCTTTTTTTAGAGCAGTCAAAGCTTTGGCTCCAGCTGCTCAACCACTGAGCGTTTTAACAGATTTTGAACATGCTACAGAGAATAATGCTCTTTTCACAGTGTTCCAGACGCCAAATACCGACCTCTCTATTCATGATAGCTGTTTTTTTCATTTAAGTCAGAATATTTGTAAATGAATGCAAGCCGAAGGATTAAAGGCTAGGTATGAAAACCGTGTTGTGTTTGCATTGCTCTTGCGACATTACCCGCATTAGCTTTTTTACCTCTTGCAGAGGTTTTTGACGCGTACAATATACTTGCACAATTAATGCCTAATGAGATGCTTCCGATACTAGTTTATTTTTAGAGAGTCTATATAGGGCCGGCCAATTTATTAATGGTCTGAAGCAGCTCCAGAGCAGTAACAAAACCAAAATTGCCTGTTTGGTTGCACGAGAACCTATACCAAGAATAAGAAAGTATGTTGACATGGATGTGCGACTAAAAACAATTACGAATGACTTTGCCAACAGAACTGTCATGAATTTCTTCGTGGTATTACTTTTAATTTAAATTTTACTTTGTAGAGAACTTTTTGTTTGGTTATATATATTTATTTTATAGGTTTATTTCTAGTTTACGGTAAAAAAAAAGGTAACACAAATGCTTATATGAATTTCTAACTCCACAAAATATCAGGAACAAATAATGGTTGAGTCTTGAGATAGAAGATAACACTAATAACATAAGAGGGGTAAGAGCAATATATGAAGCTTCCTAGAAAATTGAATAATTTCATTTTTAAATGTGTGACATTTACTCTTAATAATATAATAGGATATATTTTTATATATCTACAATATCAATGTCGAATATTCAATTAAGTAAGTTTGTGTTGGCTATCCTACTTTCATATAAAAAACGGCGAATTGCCGCTGGAGAATTGTCGTGATCCCCAAAAATATAACAGACTTAAACGTTTTTTATATTAATTTTGTTATAAAACCATTAAGCTACAATAATTACTGATTTGTTTTATATCTTTTTTACTCAAACCATTCACCCCTAATAATACCGGAACAAATATATTAACTCCCCATGCGCATGAAATCTGTTAGAATTTTTTACCAGCTAATTAAAGACTTACCAAAGAAGCTCTTAATTCAATCAGTCTTTCATTATTTTAAATTACACCCCCACTGTAGAACAATGCTATTTGGTTATTCGCAAAGAGAAACTTCTCAAGGTTGCATCTTCAACGAAATTAAATTCCGAAAAATTACAAATAATTTTATTTCTTTTTCCATTTTTTATTATTTTTTAATATAAATCCCTCATCCTCAAACAATAAATCCCTCAACCTCATCAAAAAATTAATTCTGTAACATTTTCCCCGTTCGTCATATTCGTAAAAATTTATTACGCAGAATTCGTTTTTTTATGCTGCAAATCATAATCATGCAAACGGTGACTTCTTTGGAATAGCAATTAAACGATAGTTACATTTTTGTGCGCAATTATTCAATGCTCAGGAGTGCCCTCTTAAGGCCACGTATAAGGATAGTAAAATGATTTTTGTTTTTCGTTATTTTCACAAAGGTAAAATGAAATCCATATTTTTCAAAGATGTGTTTTACCCTGCTGTTGTAGGGTTTTCCATAAGTTTTATGGGGACCAATTCACGGTCTTTTATATTTAGTATCACCTGTTCGTTTGTCCATGATAGTTCTCATTAAACTTTCATAATTTTTTTCTTGAATTTAAGGGGTGATGAAGCAAATGACGTGACAAAACCAGACTTTTTTAAATGTATATTGTTAGCCTGGTACTGATTAAATTTTTTTGTATATACATTTTTTGCATAACAGTTATAACTTAACGGGGAGGTCTATAAAAAAATGCTTATTTTCTAACGTCTATTGATAAACGATGAAGAAGTTCATCATTTTCATGTTGCTCTAGATATCTGTTTATTAGTTTATTCTGCTATTTCTCTTTCGATATTTATATGTTTTTGTTTGGATTTTATCTTGCACTGCTTCTTAAAAATGAAACCTAGCATCCTTTTAGATGCATAGTTCATTCATTTTTCTTTGCATAAACAGGGAGTAACGTCTTTGAATGGATAGAATAGAATAGTTTCTTTTGTTTTAAAAACTTTTGTTTATTGAATATTGAAATGGTGATCTAATCCAATCAACTATGCACAAAAAAAGGTGGATGAAAATAAACAAAACAAATAAGAATTTTGTAATCAAATACAGCCTGTTCGATTCCGAAATAATCTAAATATTTATAATCCAAAAATTTCGTTAAGAAGTTAATTTCAATGTCAACAAACACATTATATGGGCAAATTCCCGTAGAGTTTAAGCGCTAAAGATCTTAAGAAGTTAGACTAATAAAATCTTTTATTAGTGAATTTATACAACGTGTTTTTTATAAGATGACAAACGCTCGTCTTAGCTTGAGTTTTCTTAATTTTGCTATTTTTTTCTCGCACATCTCATTATAGCACTTGTTTTCCTTTAAGCAACTTACATGTAAATACATTCAAAAATGTATCCTCTCCCTTTATTCCGATTTTGAAACATAATCGCTCTATTATGTATTCTGAAATTTTTGTTTTCGAATCATCAAAATTATTCACTAAAATCCGCTATCATAATAGTTACCCATATTAGAAAATATTCAATTTCAAACGCCATTGTCAGGCATTCGTCTTTTCCTGTCACTGTTTGACATTTCACTGAAACGTGAACACCTTTATTCGACAACGCCCCATTATTTCTTGACGCTATGTATGTCGTAACGACGATTTTCTTATCGATTTTTAATTTAACTTTTAACTCATCTCTGATTTTATTTGATATTTCCTTACATAATGTTTTCCCCACTGTATTTTGAAACTTTTGGTTCAGTGTAATAGCTTCAATGATGTTTTGCGTCGTCAACTGCAATTCTTGTTTTCTTATAAATGGTTGATCTTTCTCATTCGTATCTTTTTTAACAGCAGAATGTTTTTTAATTTTTGTTGCCTTATTAGTGGTGGAAAATTCACCTTTTATCTCTTTTACCGAGTTTGCTTGCTTATCTCGAAGTTCGAAAATTTCTCTCTTATTTTTAAATTCTTCTCCGGTCGGATTCGATTTAATGTACGCTATCTTCGGAGGGTCAGGGGTGCGGTTGGCAACGTAAATACTATGAACCCCCTTACGTCTAGATCTAGGACTCTCAAACTTTTCATCGCTTTTTTCTTCACTTTTTTTAATATTAATCGTCCATGCTTCCTTATTTATGCTCTCCATAGGCATACTGTAACTTCTCCTCAGAGGTCTTTTCATAAACTCATCTTCACTTTTCAATAACTTTTTGTTCTTGTTAGTTTTGTTGCTCGTTTCTAAGTATAAAAAATATTTTTTTTCCATTGGTATGTATGTTTTAAAAAGTTTAAAAATGCGATACAATATTTATTTAATTGTTTATTACAAACATATAAGTTCAAAACAAGCCAAGATAATAAAATTTATCTCATATCTTTATGAAATATTTGTGTTTTCAGATATATAAGATTTTGAAGTGTAGATTAACTTAGTTTTGTGAAGTTCACGCTGTATAAAAACAACAAAGAGAAAATTCTAAACAACAGTAACTCGCTATAATCAACCAAAAGGAGCTTCTTATTAAAATTCTTTAAAAGATTTTTTGATAAGATAAGGGTTAATCTCTTAAATAAAATAATAAACGGAACCATAGATAAGGATTTTTTATTAACTCTAATAAACACCATGCCGTCATCATACTCTGACACAATTAGTCCAAACCTGATTCTCACAGATAAGATTAAGTTCATTTGAACTTGTTGTTGTTTGAAAACGTAGTATTGTTAATCAATAAATCAATTTGTATTTCATGCTAAAAAAATCAATAAACATCGATTTTATTAGAACATTTTAGTTAATTTTTTTTAACGAGCTCCCTCTTTTTGAAATATGCCGTCGTTTCGAAATAACATCGATTCTAAAAAGAAAAAAAATATGAATTTTACAGCTGGTAAATATACATAGATTTGATGGATAATGATAGATACCTGCTTAATTCAAAAGCTGAATTTGTTTCTTAAATGCTTTTACCGTAAGTTAATTTTGTTACGTGGATTGTTTTCTCATTAAGCTTATTGGAAATTTGATTTCCTCTAGTCATTATAAACAGTACGCCATTTTCTCGTGCAAAAGTCGGGATAAAGTGAATTTAATGTAAATTTCTTTTAAAAAAATTATTTACAGTTTAAAGGTCAAGCACAAAAGTCATATATGCAAATCATTTTATCCATACAGGTGTTGAAGAGTGGGGTCGATTTACTAGCAGGGCTGTCTACCAACAATTTTTAAATAATAGTTTTTGCACGAAACACTTTTTAACTTTGCGTATAAAATGGTGTGAACACTTATCAACTCGTTTTGTTTTTTTTATTTTTTTAGCTCTGGATCTACTTATCTGGTAGAGCAAGGCATCGAAGTGGACGATTTATGGACTAATTGGCTTGTCTTAGGTTGCATGATAATTTTCCTGTATTTTTTGTCTTACGTTCAGCTTAGAAGAATGAAAAAAAGCGTTTAAATCTGAACAAAGCCATACTCTAGATTTTTATGTCACTAGTATCAGAAGACTTATTTTTACATCATAGTGATTAATGAATATTGACTTATGACGAGGTTACAAAATTTAATTTAAAAATTAAACGTTTTCAAAATTTTCACATTTGACACATTTCCCAGAGTACCAAACCTTTACTGCCTTTCTTGAAGTTTATTTCAGATTTTCAAATTGATCATCATTTATCGATCTTTTACAGAGATGCTGGGTGATGTTCTAAAGAATCATGGACATCCAAAAAATACGTTTATGTTTTTCAATATGATGTAAACAAGAAACAACTTTTTCCTAATTTATTTTTACCACCTTAAGTCATGGTTTTTGGTTCTTTGGTCAATTCTTACGCAAGTCACATGCGTTTTCAAAATATCAGACGCTTTCTTTTTGGACATAAGGGACTTAACCGAGTATGTCTTTAAACTTGCAACCAGAGAATTGTTTCTACAATTGTCTTATTTTGTGTGATCCGTAAAATTATCCTGACCATAATACAAAAACCAGGACTCAAAAAGAAAACATTTAATATTTAAAAAACACAATATTAAATCATTTTATTAAATTTTTATGCTATAATTTATATGATTTTTTATCTAAGTAAGATTCTATTTTATGTGCTCCTTTTTTATTGTGAATAATTTTTTTGTTACTTCAGAAGGAGAAACTCGCGTACAAAAGGTTTCATGCTTTTTTACACGAATACCCAAAGTGATTTGTCATCAAAGTGACGCAAAATTTACTTTATTAAAAAACCGCAGATACTTTGTGTTCCACCTGATATTATTTTTTATCAGAGTGATTTTTACATAGAAACGGATAGTAAGAAAAAAGCGGTGGATTTTTATTTTTTCCAAAATTTTTTTGTTTTAATTATTATTGTTACTATGATCGGTACTATTGACCGTAATAGTTTCAGTGTTTATACGTCGGATCAATTTTTAACCATTTGGTAGTTTACTCCATGCGAGTAATTTCATATTCATCTTTGATGAATGCAGTAGCCTCGAAAATTGACTTCATCCAGCGATATTTTCTAAAAATTGTTATCCGTAAAAATAAATCTCCGCGAAAGTTTCTCTGTAGTGGTTTTAAAGAATAGGATGTTTTGCACATTTATAAAGTAATAAATTATATAATAATATAAAAGATTGTTTCTATAGCCAATATATGTTTTATATACTGATCTGACTGGAATATATTTTCTTATTTTAACCTTGCTCCACCAATACTGATAATAATCGGCATAAGCCCCTACCGGCTAAACTTCTTTTTTCAAATAAACCCTCTATCAAACAGACTCCCAGGTAAGAAAGACCTCACAAGATAAATTGAGTTTAAATTAATTATTTGAATTGTAAACATATCTTTATCGAATTTAATCGAATTGTAAACATATCATTGCAGGATCACTTATACTTGGTTTAAGGAGGTTCGCGAATTCTGTTCCAAAACTGGCTGTGGGTCGTTGCAGTCTTATATGAAACGCGCGCACAGCTTGTCTCTTGTTAGTCTGCTAATATTTATTTGTAAAAGGGAGTCCAAAAACCGATTCAAATAAATTGTACCTTTTGATATTTTTCCAAAGATGTTTTCATCTTTTTAACAAGATCATAGAGGCTGGAAAAAAAGAGGTGGATTTGAACAATTGAGTTGGCAAATCCATTCGGAATTTTTATTACCCTAAGATTTAAGTTTTCAGAATTGTTTCCATGACTGACCAACTTTTCTTTCACGTTTGTGAAATATGAGCTTTTTAACATTTTGCTTGCGAAAATTGCGAAAAATCTCCATAAAATTATTTTTAAAGCAAACATTGGACTCTGCTAACGTAACAAATAATAAGTTTACTTTAATTTAAAAATAATTTTTTTAAATCTTTTCGAAATTTTGCTTTTTCGTCATCTTTTGGATATATATTAAAAAGGGCTTTATCAAAAAGCGACAACCGGCCGCTTTTAAAAATTTTTTCGAGCGCAACCGCTCGTTAAAATCCGATAAATGAACTATCATCTATTTTTACAGGCACAACCATTCACACCCAGTCACTCTCACACCATTCACACCCAGCCGATGTTTAGAAATATTAAAGCACAACCACAAATTATTTGCCATTAAAAGATCTACCATTCATTTCTAAAGGAACAACCACCCCACTTTTTCGTAAAAATCACTTAATGTGGGTCTTTAATTTCTGAAAGTTGCAACAAAGTCAGAAATATCTGCTGAAATAAGAAGTACATTATCTTCTATAAATGAATGTTGAAATCGATATTGTTTTTTTTTTTTTTTTTTTTTTTGTGCTTGTCATATTTTTGAAGGTGTAAACGCGTTGTACTTGCTTTAAAAGTTGGATTTGTGGGGCGAAATCGTTAGTTATTGCCCTTTCTTGATCGGTTCTTAGCTTAAAGATGTCTTACTTTTGTATGGCCCGGGGTCCCATAAAAATGGGGTACTTAAAATCGATGTTTTTTGGTAGCACTTGTAAGTAATAACTAGACAAGTTGAATGTTGTATCGGCAGCTAGAAATTGTTAGAACTGCAACAAAATTGCACTACATTCAGCTGTCTAGTATTACTAATAAATATAAAGTAACTTTTTTACGGTTTCGGTAGTTCTTCCAAAACATGGTTTTACGGTTGCGGTAGTTCTTCCAAACTCATGGTTTCTTCTTTGATATTGAATCACACTTGTAAGTTCATCGTTTTCTGATAATGGGCCTTGGAGTTCGTTACAATGGCAGAAATTTGATTATATTTTTGAAAAGATATACGGATTTATTATTTTTCAAATTAAAACTCAATAGATATAAAATAATTATATATACTATGATACAAAATCTGAAAACAGCTACATAGCTTAGTTAAAACAAGGATTCTTTTTTACAATTAAAATTTAAGTTATATTTGGCTTTCAAGAGCTAATGGGCGAAGTATTTAATGAAGAACAATCATTACTTTAATATGAATGGAAATAAAATTTAAAAAAAAAAATAACATATACTCATAAATTCAGTTTTGAAATCTTTTCTGCTGGTTCTTTTTCTGGTCTTGGAGATTATAAATGATAGTAGTTTTCGAATGTTGTACAAAATAAATGCACGATTCCTGTTTAATTTTCAATCCTTATAAATCAGAAACAGGCGTCAAAACATTTGCTAACGGTTTGCTATATGTTTTGAGCTGCAACTTTGTGAAAAATGAAGTAACTGTAAATAGTCTATTGAGAAATAAAATCACCAGGTATACGCAAACCACACTGCGGAGTGGTAGGATCTTTGACGACGGAACAAAAGTTCTCGAGTTGACACCCACATCTGTTGGAAATTTACTCTACATGTTATCTCTGAATTTCTGAGCAAAACACATTACGTAATACTCAATATTGTCGGGTTGTTTGGTTTTTTTGTGGCAAATGGGCGTTCTTAATACTCCAAGATTCGCCACGTGGACCCTTCTGGAAATCTTTTAGCAATTTTTTGTTTCCCTACGTTAAATATAACATTCTCACCATTCAAATCATAATCTCCATATCTTTTAAAGAAAAAGTATGTGTCACGTGATTATTCCTCTTTCTGATTAACATAACACGATATATAAACTAAAGAGGCAATTGTAACGTTTAGTAACTCCTTTTCTAACTCTGCTATGTTATCGACAACATCGTACTTTCTTCATTCATCACAAAAAAGTATTTATCACAAGTATGGATCAAATTCAGATATGAAGATCTCAGAATTGAAATCCTAAATTCTTTTTTCAACATAGTCTGAGGTTTACTTGCCCAACAATACATGATCATAAATAAATTAACAACCAAATAAATAAATAAACACTTTTTTTCTTTAGCTTTATAAATTCATTTTATGTGTTTGAGATATTAAAAGCATGCTTTGTTTCCAAGTATATTACCAATGGAAAAAGTAGTACTTGCCATAGAGTCTTATGTCTCGTCTTATGTCCGGATCTCGGACATAAGACGAGGACAGACATACACCACCTCAATTCTGCTATGTTGCCCGAAATTAGATAGTGGTTTCACCGTAAACGCAGTCATTATGTGGATTCGAAGCACATAACTTTCCACTACGGCCTCGTAGTCCAACGCCTTAGACCACGAATCCACAAAAAATTTAAAAGGGCAAAAATTTGTTAAATCAAAATTAAATTACAAAACCACAAGATTTTTAGGAACATAGAAAGAAAGAAACCAATGAGAATTGTTGCAAGATCAGATGATTTTTTAAAACAACAATAATATAAATGCAAATAAGCATCACATCAAAACGAGCTCAAAAAGATTAAAAAACATTTTCAGAAGCTCTGTGTTCATTAAACTAGCAAACTTATTAAACAAACTTATCTACAAAATATAATTTGAATCAACGACTACCATGGATTAGGGGCACAGCAATTTTCAAATCTTACAATTTAACGAGGCGACTGAAATGGAATAAGAAAACTGAGTTAAATTCTTGGAGAACGATGCATTTTTCGAATTATAAAATGCCGATAAGGAAGTGACTAAAATAGAATGGGAAAATTATTGAATCTAAGCCTTTGGAATGCGGCACAGTTTTCGAATTAGCAACTAATCGTTATTCATATGTTAACATTAGTAAAAAATCTAAAGAAATTACCGGCATTATTATTCAAATCGAAAAAAATTTATAACTTTCATTCTTCCTAAATATAACCGCAAACCTTGTGTCACCAAAATCGTTAGGTTTTTTTTGCGAAAACAATAAAGCCAGCTTGGTGAGCTTTGCAGCTGAAGCGCATTTGGCAATAAGGCGAAAAATTCTCTATAGTAAGTAAGTTTTTTTTCCTTGCTGACTCAGCAGAAAATTCGTGCCGATTTTTGCGGTGAGATTCGTTCTACTTTTCCATATTTTGTCTCGCTTTCCCATTTCTTTATTAATAATAATTTTAACAGTAGAGAATAGTTTAATCAAGACGACAACAAAACATAATGAATTTAGATCTTACGATCGTGTGTGACAATATTTTGTACCTGCAGTTGTGTTTTGTCCTCAAATAATATCTATGGAAGAGTGTTTTGTAATGACTGCTGGGTATTAGTCAGCAGACTTCCCTAAAATTTATGATGAAGTTAATGAGTTAATAGCTGGTCATATAAAAAGGTACACAAACTAACCTACACTGCCTTATACCCTGGTAGCAATAAACAAAATGTACCTTTGCGCTTCTTTGGCTTTAACAATATTTGATGAAAAAATAATTACTGCAGCTAAAAGCTATATGTTCCAGAGAGACAAGATTTAGTTGGGTTTTAACTACCTATAATATATATATATATGTATATATATATATTTTTATTTTTTTTTTTTTTTAATTCCCATAATGGAGGGAGATGATCACCCACGGCTCTAACGTACTTAGAGTTCCCATTTGAGCTTACGGTAAATAAGCGCTCAGCCAGACAACTATAAACTTACTGAATAGTATGATACTCATATATTTGATCCCGGAACCTTACGGTTGTTAGTCAATTCAAAGTGTATAGTAAATATCTAGTTATTTATATATTGCATAACAAATATGTAGCCATATGATATTTATCATGTGTAAGGCTGGCCATGGATGGACATTCTTAAAAAGATATTTGAATATAACACCCATTGTGTCTTGATCTCTTTATATGGCGCTGTCAGTAGGATTTTAGATAGACACCGAAACAGTGATACGCTATCTATAAATCACCATTAACTGATGTTCAGTGGGGGACTGAACTAAATGAAAAAAGAAGTGAAAAGTTGAAAAGTTGAAATTTCTTAACCGGACCCGTTATCTGCAATCCAGTTTGAAGTCCTTTATGCGTGTGACAGGAAGTCGACTATCAATGTAGAACTTACAGTTGGTTCTACATAACAAGTATCCCGTTAGAGTGATCATCTTTTATTTTTCACAAAACTTAAGAAAACCAACTCACGCCTTAACTAATAAAATACCAGAGTACAGGAGCAAGAGCTCCACCTCTCATCTGCATATACTCAGCTGATACCAATAACTGTCATAATCACTTACTACAAACAGAACAGAACCTTGATTTTGTTTTGATTTTGATTAGGTTCGGAAACAAAGTTAGAAGCAAAAGCTCCGTAAGTTTGTCATTAATAACCTTGCACTGCTAAACTCGGAGGTTCTAAATCTGAGATCCATCCTCATCGTGACTACTTTCCCGAGGGTCACCAGGTTGTAAACACAACGAGGGTAAACGCAAACCAAAGATTCTTTTGGCCAGGAATGAATTGCCATATTCAGAACAAGAGCATTGAATGTGAGCGTTGTAACGAAAAAGCCTCATCTATTTGCAAAAAACCACTCAGTCAACCGCACTTCACCCCATATCCACTCCAAGAAGTAGTCATCGACCTATTTAATATGGCCAGTAAGAAATACATCGTCTATGCTGACACGAAAGCATCAACCATATGTAAAATATTGCGAAAATATTTCTTGAATTTTGGTGTACCTGAGGAAGTACCCGGAGACGATGGACCTCTATTCAAATCCAACAAGTTTAAAACGTTTGCAAAAAAAATGAGAAATTGAATATCGCCAATCTACGGCATACCATCCTAAAAGTAATGGGAGGACAGACGTAGCCGCGAAGACTATGAAGAGAATTTTAACGACGAATATAAGTCCCGGTGGATCACTTCACCACCAGGAAAACTCCACCACCCAATATTGGTGTCTCTCCTTCGTAATTATTCTTTGGACGTCATATAAAGAACATTTTTAACGACGTAGTGTGATGCTTCAGATAAAATCTCTACTTAACAGTGTTCACCAAAACCTCTTACCTAAGGCTGCTATGTTTGCTAATTTATCTGCTAATTTGTTTGTGATTTGTTAATTTCATTTCAAAAAAAAATATATATAAATCAAATTTTACCCTAACAGGAGGTTTGTTGTCACAAATAAAAGCCAATGAAAAAAAAATCCCTACGATAACCAAAGATATACTCACCTGTGAAAATCATAATTTCTGATAGAGCATATATATTTTGAAGAATGCGGAATATAAATATTGTCATTTTTAACCAATGGCCGTCATTCATGACATGTTTTTTGCAGGTATATTGTATATTTAGGTATAATTTATTTCTTTATCTTAGTATTTATAATTTTTGACGTAGGTCATTTCCTTTTTATTTTAGGTCTGTTAAATAGTCAATATGGTCTGTTAAGTAATCAAATTAATGCCTCAGCAACTTCTCTTGCTCACATAATTTGTGCACATTTCTGCAGATACAAAAAAATCCTTCAGAATAATTTGTACACTAAATTACATTTTCTAATTTTTCAGAAATTTCCTATTTTGAAATTATTTGGTGACAATCAGTCTAATCCTAGACCTATGCAATTTAATCTAGAAAGCCTTATTCAAGAACATCAGCAATTATGGCTCCCCTTTAGGCAAAATATGTTACATTCATTCAATTTAATGTAAGCAGCATACTATCCAAAATTTAATATTTAAGAAGGATTTCAATTATTTCAAAACAATGAATGGTTTGAATTACTGAAAGTAAGCTAGACAGCTCCATAGATGACAGGGAAATTGATAATGTTAACTTGGCCTTTGTAGATTTTTCACAAAAATTTAAAAAAACTATTGAAGATATAGCACACATGAAAACAATTAAAACAAAAAACAATTCTCTAGAGTGGCTTGAAAAAGATGTTGCTGAAAAATAGCTATAAGACATAAATTCTATAAACACTTTAGAAAGACACAAACAGACGCAGACAAGGAAATATTTAGCAGAGCTAAAAATAATGCTTTTGGAACTATTGATCTAAAAATCTTTGGAAAACTTTGAAAGATATTGGAGTTACAAAATCAAAATTTTTCACAACCCAATTTTTGTTTAAAACAAGATAATAGGTTTGTTTTTGACCATCTTCAAATTGTTAATGCTTTAAGAATTTTTTTGGAAATCTTTCAACCAATCTTTCAAATCTCCTTCTAAAAGCATCAAACATTTAAAAGTTGAACAACAAAATTTTTATAGCCAAATGAACATTTCGAAGGAATTTTGAAATCACAAGGGTCACTTAGGATGTAGTTAGAAACATAATTAATGATTAAGAATTAAGTCACTGGCTTTGACTAAATATCATCTGTGTTCTTTAAGGATAGATGTGCTTCTATTTTGAGAGTTAAAATTGCTCGGTTATTTAAAAAAAGGAGCAAGATAGAACCAAAAAACTACAGGCCCATATCATTATTATTAATTGCATCCAAGATCTTTGCAAAATTAATTGAAGCTCAAACTATCAAACTAGAGAATTCGTTGAAAAAGAGAACATTATATATAAATTTCAATCTGGAGTTCGCTAGG
>JAUZNK010034084.1:0-18315 GCA_035046665.1 Euphysa ruthae
CAACTCAAAGACATGCACCAAAAACATTGACTATGCTGACAGTAACCAACTCAAAGACTTGCACCAAAAACATTGACCATGCTGACAGTAACCAACTCAAAGACATGCACCAAAAACATTGACCATGCTGACAGTAACCAACTCAAAGACTTGCACCAAAAACATTGACTATGCTGACAGTAACCAACTCAAAGACATGCACCAAAAACATTGGGAATTACAAAGAAGAGTTTGAAAAACCAAAAGCCGTTATTGCAAAATTACTTGGAATGTTTGAGTCGATTTTGATGATTATGAGAACTTCAAGACAGAGCTCATGGAGACTAACTACATTTTGCCTCATTGAACGAATTCATCATGTATTTCTTCGCCTTTGACTAAATCAATTTCGCTCGACTTATACTGTGTTATTTAGCAACCATGACCGAATTGGAAACAAATTGCAGTTCCTTTCGCATATCGACACGAAACATGATTTAACGGTATTTTTTGGAAAAATGGCAAAAGAATTCTTCTCAGAGAAATGTATCCAGTCTCAATTATAATACCATCAGTGAAGGCACCATCCCCGGTTATGGCATAACTGAACACGATCACGAGGAAGCTGATACCCATCTCATCCTCCAAGCCGTCAAATTTAATCAACTAGATCCTTCACAGAGATATGTACCCTCCAGATACAGATGTGTTTCATCTATTAATAGGCCTCTACCGACCTCTATCACAGGCATACTTTTTATTCTGGATGTTTAGGGACCGTTAATAAGTCCACCTGATAAGAGAAAATATACTTAATATTGGTTCGTTTCCAGTCAAGTAAGAAGTAATTTAACTCGAATTGTATATTGGGTAGTATAAACAAACTTTAGAATATAGACGGCAGACGGAGTTCAGTTGTTTCAAAATATTGCAATTTCTTCAAGTACTACAATCATGTTGCTTAATTATAACAGAATTTTTAATACAGATGAGTCCATTTTGATATCACACACTTTATTTTATTTCTCACCAGAATAACGTGGGTGACAAAGTAAAAACAATTCACGTTTTGGCTGTTTTTCAAAGCAAAATAATTGTTTCTTATTTAGTAATTGTATTTTGATCATTACGGATTATGAATTACAGTTTATACATCCAACTTTGTACTTATACTTGACAAAATTACGAAAATACCAAAACTTCACTCCCTGAAACTGATCAACCTCAAGACTTTACAAGAGGAACTTTCTTTGTTTGGTTATTTTAAAGCTTTTATCAGGTACAGTTCATTTTTCCCATATAGACTAGGAGCTTAGTGGGAAAGGTTTCTATTTTAACAGGAATTTATGGGGTATAATTTTTCTGAAGCAATTTTTCACGTAGGTTACGAATCTGTATGTTATTCCTAAATTAGTGCTTTGGAAATGAAACTGAGTATATAAACTAATTATAGCCTTAATGATTAGAATGCTAAGTCAAAATCTAGAGAAAATGTAATTATTTAGTCCGATAGAAATGAAACTTTGTATATAAACTTGCTATAGGCTTACATTTACGAATAACATATAGTAGAGATGTTGAATTATCACTATTTTTTATAGATTTCTTAACACTAAATTTTAAAGTATGGGTCATTTCTTTTTTCTATCAGTAAATATAGATTTATGAATATAGATATATAGATGCATGATTAACTGTTGGTGGCAATTATAAACATAAAAGCCAAATCGAATAAATCCCCACCAAATTTTCTTATGAAACGACATGTGGATATCACAGAAAATCCTAATGTTTAATCTAATATTTAGCAATGCAGTTTTTAATAAAAAGAAAAATCAATCACTAAACTCTTATCCAAGAAGATCAAATCAAACAGGAATACCAAAAAAAAATTACTTTCCCAGATCATCGTATGATATGTAAATCTCATCGCATATTTACACTCACAGAAGAAAATACAATTTTCGGCATGCAGCGCAAATCCAATGATTAGTTTTACTGTGACTCGAATTCAGTAACAATTAGCAATACTTCTGGTCCGCATATCATCTATTTTTTCAGACTTTCGGGGTTTTCAGTTAAACCAATTATTTCACCGTTTCCTTTAATTTTACAGTTTTCTTGCTCGTGTATTTGAACAATTGGCAATTAAAAAAACCTCTGTTGTGATTTTTGAATTGTCAAATGCTTGGATATTTAATAGTCAGTGAATTCAAATCCCGTATATGTACTTAAAGCCACCGGCAGAAGTTTTGGTGATCTAGTGTGAAAAATAAAAAGATCGATGATTCTGAACAGCTCTTATATAATACCAAGTCACCTTCTCGCATTGAACGAATTAGCAATATTTTTATTTCATACTTCAAAACAAAGTTCCAAAACTAATATACTGGACTTTTATTTCACACATCTTCTCTCCACATTTTAAACTATATTTTGGGTAGCACTGAATCACATGTTTGTATGCTTTTTGTTGCATATATGATAAAGGACTCTCTTAGTGAACTTTACGAGTACGTGTTATATGACTTGCTTTTAAGAATGAGTCTGTAGATTCGGACGTTGCTACATTCGCATCAATCAAAGTGGTAGACCAATCAGAAGATTGTAATACATCGCCTAAAGTTGAGCAGAAAACTTTTTCAACATACAACTCTATGAACATGCTAATATCGGCGTATTTCCAACTTATATCTTTTTAACGTGGGGTCGACAAACAGCTTCATGCTGGTATATTTCAGAAGGTTCTGGTGTACCTAGAGTTCCCATTTGAACTAACGGTAATTAATCGCTCGACCAGAAGACCATAAACTTATCGCACCGAATCGAATGCTACTCATACGCTGAGTGGGGGATACCTAAACTTGAACCTGGGGCCTTACGGTTGGGAGTCAAATATCTTACCAACTGAGCTATCCGGGTATTAATAATACATAATGATGAAATCATTTTCACCACATTCATTTGGCCATTTCCATTGCAAATATTTTGCTTGGGCAAAAAGAGGGAAGATATCCAGGGGTAAGATATTGTGCCAAGTGTTAAATCCATGCCATGTTTCTTCATGGCTGGTGAATGAGCTTATCCATAAAATAATGGAAGCATTGAAATTATTGCATTCGGTTTAGCAACTTCATATGCTTCCCAGGGAAAAGATTTTCCTTTAATATAACCTTTGGGCAGTATTGACACAGATGCGTGTAGCCATACAACCTCTTCGGTAAGTTGATGTTCTATTTTTATATCTGTTGTTATACAGGCACTTCGATAGATTTTTGGTTAATTGATACTGTCTTAAAAACAGCAAAATATTCTAATAACTCAATCTTACTCTCCGTTGACATACCCTCAAAGGGAAGAATACGATCTTTACATCTGTTTTGAAACTCGGGGTTTGTATGATGCTAAACTGTTCCATGAATCGACCCAGCGGCTGAAGTTGACGAAGGATTGTAATCAACATTATCTAAAGCTCCATAAAAATCAAAACAGGTCCTTAATTTTAACATAAAGTTAAAAACTTCAACTACGGCAATTAGCTTTAACTTTTTCAAAATAACCACACTTTTACTTTGGCTGCTTGACCTGGTTAGCGATGACCTGGTTAGCGGTCTATGTTTATTTCGAAAATCTGTTAGACATTTAAAATGATATTTTGATTCTAGCACTAATAAATCACTGTTACTTATCTTTACTTGTAGTTCATTTTCATTTAATTTAGACGCCATTGCTCAGAACTTCTTTTCACTATTCCATGTAATAAAATTTAATAAATCTCCACCTTCCAAAATATACATCGTTGTATAGATTTTCTCTTGGATAAACGCTTCGACTGAGAAGAAATATTATTATTTAGTTTAGTTTTAACTCATTCCAATTGAGTGTAAATCGTTGGTAGCAAGCATGATTTTTCAAAGTAATCTCCTCCGGTAGACTCAAGTTGGAAGATATTTTTCACCAAAGTTCTGAATTCTGAGACATTTTCGACAAAATTTTTATTTCTCCTTGGCATTACAACTAGTCTTGTTTGAAGGACGATGAAGTTCACTACTTTGACAAATGATACAATAGTCCCAGTTCATAACTTGGTTGAAACCATAATAAGAAAATTTATACGATTTGAGTATATCACAGAAATTTATCAGAAGAATTTTATCAAAATATTATTACAAGTAAACTAGAATATATGAAATAAAAAAGTTGAAGAACTTAACATAATCTTACTTTTTAATGTAATATATTCTGCCCATATTACTTTTACATAATTCTAGCTAATTTAACTTTCTTTTATTATATATATTCTTCTATTGTATCATTCTCTCTTTCTCTAATACTGTGTTTTGTTTTTTTTATTTAACTGAAAAATATAATGTAAATGAAACTGTATAATAACATTGGAATGAAAATCATTCGAAAATAAATACAAGTGTAGTCCATATTAAAGTATTTTAACGAAAGTTAATATATATATATTTGTTGTCATATCTTTTTTTTCTATAAATTTTTAGACCAAAGTTTCTTATAGAAAATAAAAAGTTTCGAATGGTATATAACATGACTGAATTAAATTTTTTTGGGTTAAATAGTTGTTTCTTAAAGATTTTTTTGATCTACTATTATGTTAGGAACCTACGAACAAATTTTGTCCAGCGTGTTGACTTTTTTTTCATTACTTAGCCACTTAGCTATTAGCAGAGACTTGGAAATAAAAGGATGGAGCTGAAAAGAGCAGTGCAAATAACAGTTTAAATAATGAATCTGGTGACGCAAAAATAATATCAATTCTGGAAATAACGAATTTAATAAATTATCCTCTCTATCAGTAAATTCTTTCATAGTATCTGATATAAAAATTCAACCAATAGTATCAACACCAATTATAGGTTTATTAGCATGTACGATGTGTTAAATTACAAAAATGAAATCATCAGAAATAAATTCAAAGAAAAAAAAGACTAACTTCTTTATTACTATTCCAATGTCACAGCTGTTTCTATTACAGAAACATATACTTCTAGATTACGTAATAATGCGTTTGACATTACTTCTGGAGTTGTATACAGTATGAGAGCTTGCAGTCAAGGATATCCTGGCTTAGAGAAGTTTGCATCGCTTATGAACCGTCCTAAACGAATGACGGCAAACAATTATGACCAAGTTAACAAACGCAGCCAAAAATGTCGACAACATTGCTATGCAAGATGCTTGTGGATATGCTTTCAATGTCACTGATGCAGCCGTTTCATGAGACGGATCAGGGGAATATTGTAGATATTCGTCGCTAAATTTCATACTGACTGTGATTTCGATGACAAACAGCAAAATTGTGGACACTTAACCTATGAGTAGAGCTTGTAAAGTTTGTTTACTCAAAGAACCTTTGACAACGTAAAGCTTATGTTTGGAGAGCAAAACACAAATGTAACTTTAATCTAAGAACCATAGGAATCATGGAGCCTGTTGATGCATAGCGTATTTGAGAACTTTCTTAAGAAATAAACAATCCGCGATCTACATACTTTTACGGTGACAGAGAGAGCAAGAGGTACCACAATACAGTTAACGAAACCTACTCAACTTTTCAAGTGAAAAAAGTTTGAGTGCGTTGGATAGTACCAGAAACGAGTCGATTAAGAAATTTAAAAAAGCGAGAGTAGGGTCTTGTCGGAAAAAGCAAGCTAACAAACAATACGATCGATCGATTTTAGAAATATTATGGTATAGCTATCGCGAGTAGTAAGAACACTTTAAAAGTCATGAAAGCAGCAACAAGAGCTAACCTATTTCATGTTGTTTCTAGCAGTAGCAAAAATTGGCATTATCCTCATTGCCCAGAGGTTACAGACAGTTGGCGCAAATACAACAAAGATAAAACAAATGGAACAAAAGCTCACAAACCAGGCCTTACTTTAGAGGTAGTTGCAAAGCTAACACCTATTTTCGAGGAATTTAATAATGAAGAACTACATACACGGCCTTACACAGAACCAGTACGAATATTTTAACGCCACTATTCGGGACCGCATACCAGTCACGTGACGTGTCGTTCTCGCAATTAGAACTTGGGGTTTAAGACGCAGTAGCTAATTTTAACAATGGTCATAATGCCAGTACGTTAATTTTTAAAAACCTGAATATGACACGAGGCAAGTATTCAGATGCCAAAAGATCATAGGCATCTATCAGCTTACCACAGATTATTTAAAAACTGTTGTTACTTCTGAAGATATAGAAGAAAATGTATTTCCATAGCTTGTCATACCTAACTTTGATGTCGTCACAAGGGTTGTTTTAAACTATAACCCAAAACTTCAAACGCTTATAACTCGAGTACCGTTTGTGCTATTTTGATGAAATTAAAAGCATTCCTCATTTATTAAACAATTTTAAAATAGAGTCCAACATGTAGAAGTACCTTTGAACCCCTTTAAATATTTTGTTTTTAAAACAATCCCGTTTTTCTCATATGTTTTTGAGTACGCCGGCCGTAATATTTCAAGAACGCTTTGACCTAAACTGTTTATATCAATCAGTAGTATCTAATATTTAACTGATGTAGATTTTGTCACCAAATTTGTCATTTAAATAACGAAATTGGAAACGTCAAAGAAGTTCTAGTTTTGCAAAGTTTTTCTGTGTTTACATTAAATCTTTAAAGTTACTAAATTAACAAACGGGTGCACATTCCAATGTGACTTAAAATTAAACACTAATAAATTGAATTACTTTCGCCAAATTGGATCAAGGTTTGACAGATTTTATCATAAATATTCTGAAGCTGATGTAAAGCAAAAAAAAAAAAAAAAAAAGGATGAAAAACATAGACGGGAATTAAGTACTAAGAAAGCTGTTGAAGTGCAAATGCAAAATACATAAAAGAGCAGTGTCTGAAACAGTTTGTTTGGAACTTAGCGAAAGAAGTCATAACAACAGGAGCAAAATAACTCAGTTTATACAGAAAACTGAAAAAGAAGCAGAATTCCACAATTGCAACTCAAACTAATAAGTTGTAGGAATTATATTTTGTTTCTTGTTCTTAATAGAGTAAAAGGTTTGCCTTTTACACAGATGGGCTTACCTCAGGTGAAATGGAAATATTATGTTGCGTGAAGCATAGAAATAACTATTAACTAATATCAATTAGAATCTGACTCGCTACTCTGCATTGGTTGTGGGATGTTATCATTGTTGAGAAATTTACGTGTAGCTTGTTTAGCGCCACCTCGTTTTGAGCGAGTGCCTCTATTAACCAATCTTTTGTTGATAATAGTGTTGAAATTTTTTACTCTGTTTAATGGATGTTTATGTGTAGCATTTTGAAGCACTGCTTTTTTTAGGTTTTTAACTTTTTTGGCTTGTATTTGTGCATTTGAACTTACAGTAGCAGTTTGGAGTAGAACGCTATTATTTCGAGCTTTTTTAGACTGTTTTTGTCCGTTATTATTAAAATATTGTGATGTCGAATCATTATTTATTCTCTTTTTACTACCTGTGGGTCGGTGTAAAGAAACCTCTTTTTCGCTTGTAAATGATGTCCCAGCAGCACTTGTCCCTAAAGTAGTGCTACCATGTGTATCATTTCCACATGCTTTTACTCCCATATCAGTTAGCACTTTTTGTAATCGCTTACTCGAGACTACTTTTCCAGAAGCGAATTTGGGTACAAAGAAACGATCCAATGTTTGCTGTGGCTGTAAAAGAAGTAAATACATTGATCGATCTCCCTGCAAATTATCTTTATGTGTTTATTGTAAGATTAATTAAGAAATCTTTTCGCATGAAGAATAATATAGATCTTATAAAATAAAATTTTAATTAGTTAAATATAATTAGTTATAATTCAAATACCTAAATTTTCTACAACTTTGTAAAAATATTTTTTCATGCAAAAAAACGCTTCCGAATTTCGCAATTTATCATCCTGGAACTGCTAATCAAAAGCCACTCCTAAAAATTCTAGGTATTGGAATTAGCAAAATCAAAAGAAACTCCTAAAAAACTTTAGGTATTCGAACTACCAAAATCAAAAACTACTCCTAACAAACTAACCAAAATCAACACCTATTCTTAAAATCTTTAGATATTGGAATCACAAAATCAAAAGCAACTTATAATAAATTTTACATAATGGAATCACTAAAATCAAAAGCTATCCCTAACAAATTATAAGTAATGGAATCATCAAAATCAAAAGCTACTCCTAAAAAACTTTAGGTATTGGAATCACAAAATCAAAAGCTACCCCTAGCAAATTATAGGTAATGGAATCAAAAAAATCAAATGCTACTCCTACACTAAGCTTTCTTAGTATTTGTACTTCTTGAATAAAAACACTTTGTTTCCTTTTATATGATACTCAAAATTTGTTAACATATTTTGATGCAATTTTGCATTATTTCTCATTTGAAAATCAGGTGCATTGACCCCAATTTTTACAGTTCAACATTACTGTATATTATTAATCCAAAACAATAAAGTATTCAGACGTTTCTGTAAGCATTCCTTTACTTTTCCTTTGGATCATTAAGCTGGGTTTCTTTATTTTCAAACACAAATAGTCTAATTTTTGAGACTATGACACTATTATTTACCTTATTAACTCAAACCTCCACGCAAAATATATATATATAAAAAAAAATTAAAAAAAAAAAAAAAAAAAAAATTTTTTTAATTTAAATATATTGCCACTAAGGAAAAACTCTAGATTTGCTATTTTATTTGACTTATTAATCCTTACTATCATTAAAAAAGAAAGCAAAGACTTATGAGTAGATACTAATAACTAGAAGTTGAAAAATAGCGAGTTCAAAGGAGTGTCTCTTTATATAATATGAATTGTGAAACGTAATTCAAAAATATAAAAATATTAATCGTTAATAAAGCGACTCTTTTCTACAGATTTGCAAAAATTTTTCAATCACAATGGAATAAAAAACTTATATACAAACAAATAACATATTTTATTATGACAAGCAAAAGCTATTGTCTAGGCTAAAAGTTAAATGACCTAGTTTTGGGGTCTAAAGTAACAAGAACTTTTTAGTTGGCCATATGGGTCCTCTACCTTCCTTTAATTTCATGCATGATTTGAAATAAGCAGCAATGAGCAGATTTTTATAAACTTTCAAGATGCTATTTCTAAGCCTAAGTTGACATGCTTCATGTCAACTCCTTGGATAAAATAGCTAAGTTGACATGCTTCATGTCAACTCCTTAGATAACATTCTAAGTTGACATGCTTCATGTCAACTCCTTAGATACTATTCTAAGTTGACATGTTTCATGTAAACTCCTTGGATAACATTTCTAAGCCTAAGTTGACATGCTTCATGTCAACTCCTTGGATAACATCTTTCAAAATTTTAAAATGTTATCATAAATAGTAATTTCAAATTGCGGAAAAAATTCAGCAAAATTGAAAATCAAATTCTTGAAAATTATCAAAGAATTTCGTTTTAGATAAAGTTTGAAAAATTTTGGGGCACTGGACCAAAAACCAAAAAAAAAACTTACTAGTGTGCCAAATGAAAATGAAAAACTATATCAAGCTTAAACCTAGCAATTATTTTCGTTCAAATAGAGATAGAAAAAAAAATACCAAAACCATAATTATCTTCTTTCACTTATATTTCTTATTATATATATTTATATTATTCATTTTTATTAATATTTTACGTATTTTGATGCTTCACCCAAGAAAATTTATGTTAATAAACAATATCCCTAAAATCAAACTTTGGAGAAAATTCAAATATCGAACCAAAACCTCTATTACGAATTTTTGGTAGGTGACAAATCGTAACAAAAATTCTTAAATTCTGAAAAGCTAATGCAAAATTTAAAATTTCAGAACATACTCCGGCGCCTAAAAATGCTAATATATCGATACAAAATTTGGAAACTCACTCATGCGATTTTCAAAATGCATAAATAGAAAAAAAAAAAATTTTTTTTAGTAGAGCTGGAACATGAGTATTTGAGAGACATTTTATTTTGGACTGAAAATATAGGCTTTTTTATTAAAAAGTTAAAATCACCACTTTTCTATCCTTGCGATCAAAAGTTTCAAGAAAAAAACCAAAAAACAAAAAAAAAAACTTTCTAACATCAATAAATAATTGTGACGAACTCAGAACAAAATTTTTTTGAGGAAAATCAAGAACATTGTAGGCTAAATTTTGGGAGCCGGGAAAGATAATTTCAAGTAACAATATGAGACAGACACTCTATGGTAAGTTAGCATGATACAAAACTTAGAAAACATTAAAAGAAAATGTCTAATTAGGCCTTGAAGAAAAAACAAACGAACTGTAGTGTATATTTTCGAACATCACTTAAAAACAATGACTTCTTACCTGTCGCTTTTCGCTTAGCTTATGAAGAAGCGGTTGAAGAATTTCATTAATTTTTTGAGTAGACCAAGCCATTTTATCAATGGCAAATGTTAAAGCATGTCAAGGAATTATGTTAAAATTATACAATGACCAATTTACAAAACTTAAATATTCCCTTTTGTACTCCATCATTTCTATAAAACTAAATCGTTCCACGCAGTTTGTTTTGTTAACTTTTCTTGATGTTTTATATAGCTTACAAAAAATACAACAATTTATAAAATAAAATCAAAAAAAAAAAAAAAATTAGCAAAAGTGTGCCAAATGAAAATAAAAAACTATATCAAGCTTAAACCTAGTAATTATTTTCGTTTAAATAGAGAGAGAAAAAAAAAATACCAAAACCATAATTATCTTCTTTCACTTATATTTCTTATTATATATATTTATATTATTCATTTTTATTAATATTTTACGTATTTTGATGCTTCACCCAAGAAAATTTATGTTAATAAATAATATCCCTAAAATCAAACTTTTGAGAAAATTCAAATATTGAACCAAAACCTCTATTAAGAATTTTTGGTATGTGACAAATCGTAACAAAAATTCTTAAATTCTGAAAAGCTAATGCAGATTTTAAAATTTCAGAATATACTCTGGCACCTAAAAATGCTAATACATCAATACAAAATTTGGAAACTCACTCAAGCGATTTTCAAAACGCATAAATTGTCAAAAAAAAAAAAATGTTTAGCAGAGCTGGAACATGAGTATTTGAGAGACATTTTATTTTGGACTGAAAATATAGGCTTTTTTATTAAAAAGTTAAAATCACAACTTTTCTATCCTTGCGATAAAAAGTTTCAAGAAAAAAAAAAAAAATGATAATAATAATGTTACTAATAAAAATAATAATAAACGGTTACTGAGAAAAGTTACGAAATGGAAAACCTGACTAAAGAACACGAATGAATTCAGCAGGCTCCATCCACTTTTTGGATAAGCTGATTGCGTGAGTAAACTTAAAGCAAGTGTAAAATGCACAATTTCTAACACACTTTTTAACCTAATAAATTTCCTGTTATGCAAAACATAGATTTAAAATCAATTTTTTTTAAATAAAAATTATTTGAATGAATAGAAAGTAACATCTCTAGAGTTGATCGAAGTAATAATAATGACAACAAAAAGCAGATAATTTTAAGTGGTTTAAATTAAACCTTATCAACACAATTAACACAACGTTAGGCGTTTTTTCATCTTGAGCACTAAATAAAATAAGGCTGGAGATTTAGGACTTCACCAAATTTAATTAAAAAGAAATTTTGCAATAAAAATTTGTGGCTATGCTAAAGAAAAGCAATTCTTTGTGGGACAGACACCTCAGTGTTAGTCTCAAATATCTCAACAATACCAAGGATAAATTATTCATTACAATTATAAATGCTTGGAAATAAATGGATCATACCATGTCGCAGCAGAATACCGAAAAAAAATTTACTTTGGTTAACTTAAAATAATTTGAAATTTACCATGAAATATTTTGATCTTTTGTTTCGTAAAATGAAAACCTCTTTGGACACTTGATTTCATAGCATTTCTAAAAGTTTCGTTGCATTATTTATTTTTGATTAATCGATGAGACTGTTAAAGATTGTTGAAAGTTGTTGGTAAGGGTAGAAAAAACTTTGCTCAAATAAGAAGAACATGGATAGTTATTTATCTGTTCTGTCAATTTATCTAAACAAATACTACAATTACTAGGAAAAGGATATTGTTTGACAGCTTCAATATCAGGACTTCCCCATTCAAATTTTTCATCTGATGAATCAACATTAGGCTTCAGGTAAGCTTCCCATACTTCGTTAGAATTGAAATTAATGGGCAGCCCTGAAGAACTCTGTAAATTAAAATCATTTTTAAAATAAAACCTGTTCCTAGCTTTCAAACTCTAACAGAAATAATTTGTTTTTTTGGTTCAGAACTACAACAAAATTGAGCCATAAATTTGAAAATATAATTTTTAGATCAAAAGTGTCACACTTCCAAATACATTCTGCAGATAGAAAAAAAGTTGAAATGGATTTAACAATTTAATTCTTCCGTTCAACAAAAAATATATTAACCAATAAAATTAGATTACAGTATAAACCAGCAAATGTTAAACAGATAAAAATTTTTAATGCTTTTAGATCAAGAAATAAATTATCTATAAATACAGTGATTTGATATCTAAATTTATTAAGGTATGGATATTGAATAAGATCAACAAAGGTAACAATAAAATTTTAAGAAAAGATGCTATTATAGCAAGTTGAAACATTTAAATCAGTTGAAAGAGAAATGTTTCATATTTATTTATTCTTCACTCATATTCACAAATTCAAGTTGAACTATTTGACAAAAGACATGATTGGCCCAAGTAAGGGCCATTACCACCCTTCAAGATTAATTTTTGTATCAATATGAATTAAACAAAGTTAAGTTGTACATCATCAATAAAAGAACAAGATCATCTATCAACATCCCAACGCCAGAACTGATGTAGAACAAAAATAATGGGACCGCTCTTGCAAAGAGGCATATTTATAGCCAATAAGTGACAAAACTGAGAAAAACGCACAGTATGAATTTGTGGTTTTCCATCAAATTGAGTCTAAAACTCAATTTAATAAAAAGTTTCCTAGATAAAATCCCTAAAAGAATATTTAATAGATACAAGCTATATTTTGAGTACAAAGCACTACGTTTTGATTGGTTAAAAAAGTGAAAATCATTTAATTGCAGAATTTCCTTTAAAAATTTATCTTTTAAATGGAATGGGTGATTTCAAACAATACGTCTGTACTATGCACTGATTTTCAAATTTAAACCGGATGTTTTGAAAGTGAAACAAAGTGTAAAGGTACAGATAATAAAGGAAAATTTTGATTGTTTTTAAGCTCTTCCATGAACTCAGTTTATTTCTTAACAATTCACTCCCTTTTCATTAACAGATTTTTTCTAGATATTTTAAAATTGCTTAAGTTTAACTGTTTAAATTCATTCACCATATGCATGCCAAGCAAGATCAAAAATCTATCATGATATACTGACCTTGGTCAGCAAATATCCACAACCCAACCCCCCCTCCCATCCCGCCAATTCATAGGAGTGCAATAAATTATTTTTTCTTGTTGTTTAAATTTCTATTAATAAAAATAAAGGATAGATGCACATGAATATCAATAAAATTTAGATGATTCTGAATAAAATGAATTTGAATGAAATTTAGATGAAAATTAATGAAATTTAGAGGAATATGAATTAAATTTAAATTAATTTGAGTAAAATTTGATGCTTATGAACAAAAATTTGCGGCGTCCAACGCTTAATATGGTTTCTGGTGGAGTTCAACACTAAATGTGGTTTTTGTTACATGTTTAGAACTGAAATTAATCATACCACATTTTTCCTAATATTTTCTAAAGTCTTGTTAGTAATTGGTACATCTAAGGAGGTGATCCAAGTTCTAAACAAGAAATTATACAACAAAAACACCACACTTATCTAATTTCCTGCTTATGAAAACTACGGTTCCATTACTTGGGATAGGGACAACTATCTATGCAATTTTGTGACTTATGAATTTAAAATCAATCTATGGCCTTCAGGCACATTTAATTTGTGTGAAATCCCCATCTATTTATGCTAAATTGCTTTAAAAAAAAATCCTAACCAAACTTTTATGGTGGATTACTAGGGGAGAGAGCGTACATTAACTCAACTTCCCAACTCTAGGGGCTAAAGAATATTATAAAGACTATATGTAGATGCTTAAGTCATCATCTATTTTGTTATTTTAGGGCCTGAGCGTAGAATGAACGCAGTGGCGCAATAACACAACTTGTTTACTTTGAAAACGAAGGCAGATTTGAAACACATGTTTGATACACATTGTCATTCAATGAGTTTGATGATAACGCCTACATCAAATTTTAGATATATAATAAAATTTTTTTTTCCAAAGAAATTATCCTAAGCTTCAATATTGTGATTTAAAGGCCATAAAAATTTTTAAGAGGTTTAAAGACTTGTTTAATGACTTGATGAAAATGACTATATTTTATCCTATTAAATCGACAAGATTCCTCTTAATGTAATTTAGCTCTAAAAATAAGGGTTAGTGTGCTCAAAAAAACTAGATTCGTGATGCTGCAATGGACTCATCATAGACGCCAAATCAGCACAGCTGTTTTAAAGCCTTGATTACACAAAGATTCTTCGTTCCAGATTGACTAAATTACGAACTTTTTCAGAACTACCCACTAAAACGAATTAAAAACAGCAACAAAGCGCAGCTTTTTTCACAAAGAAAAATATTACTGGTCAGAGTGGCAATATTCAAATGGAGGAACAGCTTTATTTTAAACTATTTATCTTTCTTTTTTTTCAAAGAGAATGGCTTTCTGAATGTAAGATAGAAATTTTCTAGAATAAAGAGATGTTTTAGGGCATAATTTAAAATAACTTCTGTCTCTTAATTACTTTTTATTAACTTTACCATACCATTTTGCTTAAACTAAAGTTTTAACAACGAAATATACATAACAGATATAACATAATAGTGCAATATTCGATTTATTTGATATCTTACAAGAGTTAATTTGTGAAAATTTATAAACTAGCGGGTATATTTCTATATACCGAAAAATTTTCAAGAAAATTACATTGGGATTCTAAAAAAAAAAAAAAACTTATCAAACGCAAATAGATTTCCAAAATATCATATTTCAAATTATAAGCCAAATTCCAAAAAATACCAGGACAGCAATTATGAATAAATGACGTACTTAAAATAACAGCCAAGACATTAACATTAACAATAGTCGACTTACTTAAATTTATCAAGAATTTTCTCAGGCTTTTCTTGATCATCAAATAACTGTATGATTTCCATTGCTGTTACACCGCCAACCCCTAAACAATTTCTTTGTTTATCATACGCATATAACAGTGTTCAGTGTGTTCAAATTTTAATTATTTTTTCTCTTGAGGGATGGATTAAAAAGGCTAAATTAACGTCATTTTTGGCGCTAAGCAATTGCAACATTTTTATTGCTAATTAAAAAATAAAATTAAAAAAAATTATGGCATTTTAGGGGGATAAACTTGAGTGACTGGCTGGGCCTAATATTTAGTTATTCAAATTACAAAAATATTCTAAAATACCTTTCTAAATTTCATGGAATAACTTGTCAAATTCTAAGTGTCACTTAGCATTTATTATTCCAATACAATTAACCCTTATTTGTAACATCATTAAGTAATACATGTTAAATTCAAATTGAGCAACTTTTTTGATCTTATGAATTATCGAACCAAAGGAATTCAATTAAACACTTGTATTATAACACCTCATTTTTCTCAGCTGCGCCAAATACGAAGACACATTATAAATAAAAAATTC
The DNA here is from genome assembly GCA_035046665.1 of Euphysa ruthae. Lineage (NCBI taxonomy): Eukaryota > Metazoa > Cnidaria > Hydrozoa > Anthoathecata > Corymorphidae > Euphysa > Euphysa ruthae. Next base: position 15,766 of record JAUZNK010034084.1, read on the forward strand.
TGACATTAATTAACTGTCATATGAATGGAAAATCTCATTTGATCCGCAGAATTAAAAAAACAGATTACCGAATTCTTATTTACTCTAATACAAATCCAATTTTGTATGGGATTTTGAAGAAGCTCTGTATTTTATTACACCGGAAAATATTTAAGAAAATTTTAAAAGGTTGAATATCCCACCATCTACATAATGGTTATACCAAACATGATAAATTCGTACAGATACTTTTGTTTAGTTACAAACTCGACTCTATTTAATGTAATATTAGTCTAGCCAAAACTGAAGTGGACATTAAAATCTCAAACGAAAATATTTTCGAAGAGCTTTAATTAGCATTTTCTCAGAAGCAGAATGATATTGCAGACTAAGAGCATTTTAAATAATCATAAACAGTATCTTTTTCAATTACTTGAGTCAAAACCTCTCCTCCCAAATCATTTTCTCGTAATAGTAATAATAAAGTTATTTAAATCTTTTTAGTGCGATAAATGTCAGATAGAATTGATTGAAAATTTCATATTTCTTAATTGTGTAAATAAGTGGGTTAAATTAGAAACTTCTACTAGAGATCTAAGAACATTTTTTCATAAAGCCTTATTCAAGTTTATCGGACCGAGTGGAGCCAATGTTTATAAGGTAAGTGACATTTAAAGCTGAGACGTCTAACCTATTTAAAAGCACACTCTTCTGAGCTAACAAAAATTTAACCTCTTTTTAACTGCAGCTTTTGAATTGAATAAAATAATCGCTGGCAATGTTTTCTTTTATTCAAAAGTAATGTTGTTTATTATACAATAAAACTAATTTGATAGAACTGCTATTAAAATGAAAATTTGAACTTGTTATTTTGGTACTATGGAAAGATTTAACGGAGCACTCATGTAATTTTTTGTCCTTTCTTATACTTTTCCTAGTTATTTTCGTCATTGTGACAACTTATATATCTAATGTTTTCCAACCATATTTCTTAACATTATCATAAAATTTTTAGTGTGAATTAGATTTTTGTACTGCTTTTTTCTATCCTCATTAGCGTTGTGTTTAACACAAAAAAAATAAGAATTTAACACGCACTTAGTTACTAATGGACTTCCGGAAATACCATTGGCAATAAAATTGCCACATTTCCCTATTTCAGAAAAAAAAAAAAAAAAAAAAAAAAAAAAAAAAAAAAAAAAAAAAAAAAAAACTAACTTTTAATTTTTTTAATTTTTCAACATTTCAGAAGAATCAGAACTTAATTTTGAAGAAACTGCAAAAATATATTTTTGGACAAAATTTTAGCATTTTTTTAAATTAGGCAAAGAGCCTGGTAAAAAAATTTTTTTTGATAGCCAATAGCAAACATGATAATACTAATCAAATCTTACAAATTCATTTGATATACAACGACTCTTTAACTTTATGAGAGACAAGATGAGTGTCAGTATCTATGATTGTTTTTCCTTCCCAGTTGAGATTATGATCTTTATTCCAGCAATGATATGCTATTTGTTGTATAATCCTTTGAGCAGCCTGTTAATGTTTATTATTTCGTTGATTTAGACTCTGTTTCCGTTAATCAATGTAGATAAATGAACAATCTTTGCATGTCATACAATAGACAATGTTTGTTTTTTCATTATTGCGGAATTTTTCTTCTGGGTGACATGATTTCCAAAGGTACGAAAAGAGTAGAAAGTTGTATGGATATGTGTTGATTTAAAAGTTAAAGTAAAGTTTCACTGGTTGTAAGAATATAAGGTAGATTAACAGAGCAGATTTGATCACTTAATAAAACTTTTTGAAGAAAATTTGAGTGGTTAGATTTTAAATTTAGGTATTGATCATGGACTGTAAGTTTGTGGTAGATAAGGATCATCACTTCAACTGGAAGGAAAAAGCAATGATCGATATCGACACCTTGTTTCTCGTGAAAATAAAGAATCAAATAATTCTCAACAAAACCCAAACCATATAAATCGCATATCATACACGCTTCAATAAATCTGGTCTCCTATAATCCGCGAATAAGGTCTTCCTTGATAGTCCTCATACAAACAATCGTACTTGATAGTTCGTACATCTCACACCAAATCAATTGCTTAAATGTCATAATTTCGACATGTTAATCATTTCAATTATTACATTCGCGTCTTCCATAATTTTGAGCCCCTTGTTCACTATATACCCATCTTTAATCTATTGTAAATATCCTGAAGATGGCAGCAGGTTGTCTCCTAAAACCTTAATGAATTATTTAAACTCATGGCATGATATTTTCTCTCTCGATATAGTACAAATAAGTTGACTAGCATAAACCTTACAATTTACTATAACATAAATTAGTCAAAAGCTTATTTTTTGCTGAACTGTATAGCTTTCAGCTAAACCAAACAGTAAAAAAAAAAAGCCAGCTTTTGTTTTGTCAATCTTTATGTTTATTCTTTTAATTTGACGATATCCAATTAAACATTACAACGCCTCTCAATTTTTTGACTTATTTTACTTAGAATTTTCTTCAATTAAACAGTTTAATCTTATTTTTTCTTAATATATATAATACAT
>JAUZNK010034095.1:0-18314 GCA_035046665.1 Euphysa ruthae
TATATAATGTTTTTAAAGATACCTATGCATATAAATCCATTCCACAGATTGCCATCAGCCACTCTAAATTATTGATTAGGTGGAAAAACTATTCAAAAACAATCTTGCATACTTTTTAGGGTATTTTTTAGTGATTCCTGTGTAAGTTTTGGGGTGCATACATTGTGTGTTTTGTTGTACTTTGGGCCATGCAAGACTAAGTTAGCAAAAATATAATCACAAGTAACAAAAATAACTCATACAAAAAATAAATCTTCAAGCATTAACCAATAGATCTACAGCAAAAATAGTAACTGTGGATTTCATGGTGCAGGTAAAGAAAATGGAAAACTTCAATGCCATGTAAAAAATTAACCAGGAAATATTAACCCATTAGACTGCTCAGGAAAAACCTGTTTAAATGCCCGAGTTGTTAAAACTAATAAGAATAAAATTGCCACAAAATCGTAACACCTTGTGCTTTGATATGGGTTTTGGAGTTTATCCACATAAATTTTAAAAAAGCATTAAAGACTTCGGGTTAAAATTTCACTTTTGAAACTATGACATTTTTAATTTTTTAATAATTATTTTGATTAAAATCTCCTACATACCAAAATTTTTCTGAGAATGTTTGATAAATATCTTCTCTGAATATTTAATTTTACACTAGGAAACAAAATAAGGTTTTCATATTTTTCAAACAATTTTTGGTATAAAAGAAAATTATTTTTAAATTTTTGAGAAAATTGTTTTATTATTACTAAGGATCTTTCAACATTGTATTTTAAAAATAAAGCAACTTTATAAATGTAATTCTCATCCTAATACTTCTTTTTAAATTTATAAAAAACTTTAAAAACATAAGAAATTTCAAGCATGTATTTTTAAGATTTCACTCCAAGACTTAAAATGGATGTTAAAAATTAGAAATAATTTGAATGCTGCTTAAGTAAAACCTTTTTTTTAAGACCTCATTTGGTTTAATTTTTAGCGAGCATATATTTCTTGACATTATTTACGGATGTCTTGTAGTCGGTGTCACTTTTGGTGGTTTTATTACGCTACTATGGTTACGAGAACAGTTTGGAATTCATGGCGGTCCTGATTGGTTAGCAGATCAAGATCCGAATGTTCAAGCGTTGCAGATAGATCTTGTTTTTCGAAATTTCATTGCTAACAGGGTGAGCATTAATTATATTATCATTTTTATATGTGACTCAAATAACATGACAAATCGCTTATTTAAAGCTGAGAGGTAAAAATTTAGCTACTTTCTTTTGTCTTTATCTTAAATCTTATATTCTATGATTTGATCTTAGATCAATCCCCCTCCACAGAGGCCTGTTGTTAATGAAGTTCATGTAAATGAAGAGCAGGAGGAGCGTCTGCAAAATGAAGAAGTTGAAGACAATGTTAACAATGAAGAAGGGCACCAAGAAATTGTTGATGCTGCCAGGATACAGGTGAATGATAATAATGCTGAAAATATCATGGATGATGCTGGCTGGAACCCTGATGCAATCATAGAGGATTTAACATGGGAAAAAGTAATGCTTAAAAGTTTTTTACAAGGCCAGTATTATCTGATTTACTTTTACTGTTTAGTTGGCGTTCGAAATAGTACTATTGCCATCTCACAACAAGTTATAAGTAATAATAGAAGAATGAAATTGTTTCAAAGGGTTTGTTAATTTCTCAAAAATCCTAAAATTGTCTACTATATTATCTATTCTGTATATTTTTATGAAAATATATGTGGAAGTTAGTAAAATATAAATGCCGTCATAATGTTAATAATTGTCAAAAGCTTGCTGATATAAACTTATTAAATTGTCTAGAGTGCCAGTTTGGTGTTTGGTTTGGACGGTTCACTCTGCTAGGAGATGGCTGTTAGTCTTCGGTGGCAAGTTTTTTAGTGTGTGACTCGCAATAAAAGGACCAGGTTCTTATATTACTATTTTGGTGCTAAGAATGGCATCATGTTGTAAAAACTTTTCTCAAATCATTAGGTCTGTTTGGTACACAAGAAAGCATGTTAAGACGAAGTCTTACAGTAAACACTGGGAATTCCTTGAAGTGTTTGCTGATAGGCAGACGCTAATGATGAATGATGTATATTTGGTTTGTGAATCGGATGGTTCAAATTCACTGCGCAGCATTTCCAAAAAAAATAAATAGCTTACATGAAACATTTGTTGTAGATACAGGGACGCATTCTGAACTTTTTTTGGGGACATCGTTTTTACTCATTTTTACCTGCTCACTTTTTTAATTTTAGAAAATGTCTTTCCCAGATTGGCTTAAAACGTACTTCCAGCGTTTTTACTATCATAAGCTTGCTGTTTAAATAATTTAAAATAACGGCAACAACTTTGCCAACCTTAGGAACAATTTTTTATCCGTTATGAAAATTTACTATAAAAATACTTATGAGGATCATATGGTCACAGTCAAATCAGAGCAACATGGGGAACAATAATACCATTGAGTCCCAAACACTAGAATAATCTTATCTCTTTGCAGCTGATCGGGGGTGGGTGGTGAGGAATACAATTGAACTAGCAAACATCAAATATTAAAGACAGACAAGTCTGCCTTTTTCTTTACATTTCTATAGAATAATCATTTCTGAGTTTTCTGCATTGACCATTCTTTTATCGCGGAATTCTTACCTCTAAGCCCTTCGATAAAAAGGTTAAAGTCCATCAAAATTATTAGTTTTATGTCCTTTAAAATAAATTTGTTTTTGTTAACAATCTCAAAATATTTTACAGCTGCTGTAACAATGCAAAGAACATTTGAACCAAGCTTAGTTCTCTATTAAAAGTTTTCATTTTATATAGTTCTTGTAGCTGGCTAAAACGCTTTGGCTCAATTAAACAAATGAGTCATCAAGACTTGGGTTCGAAGCCTGGTGAGAACAGATACCTTTCTTCGTTTTTTAGATCTATAAATTTTTTTTAGAAAGTTTTTAGATCAAAACAATGGCATATTCCACGTTGATTCCTTCTATATGTTGAATAAGCATTTATGTTTCATTTAAATATTTTGGGACTTGTAAAATAGTTCGTAAAGTAAGATTGATTTAAGTCTGTAAAAAACGGTTTGAAAAGAGTTTTAATGACAAACGGGAAATTCAATAAAAATGAATCATCAATTACTTCATAACTTTAGTGTGTTATAAATAATTTAAAACAAATGAAAGAAAAGCACTGAATAAGTTGTAGCTTCTTTATTATGACGTTTCCCTCTTGTTTTTTTTTTCCTATTATCTTTTGTTAATGGAACCAACTTTAAATAAGAACAAAAGGAAATAAAAATTATATTAAAATAAATGTCAATTTCATTTAAAAATTACCATTTTTAAAAATCTTTAAAACTATTTAACCCTCGTGGTACGGATCTCGTCTTTAGATTGGTTACACATTAAGTGAAAAAAGACGAATCCTGTCTATAGACAGGATAATTCATATTTTTTTATCTGGACAGTTACGAGACAGGCACATATTATGTTCTTAAGATCTAAATAATTCAGAAATTTTCTTAATTAATTGAACAATATTTCTCAAATATAATTGATGAGTTTTGTGGTGTAATTAGTTTAAAAACTTATTTTGGGTTAGAAAAAAAACAAGTCGGTGACAAAAAGATTAGGCAAAACGAAAGCGAATTGAAAATGACCATCAAAAGTTTTTCTGAATAGCTGTAATTTTTGTTAGTTAAATCATTTCAAAAGTGAAGGATAAACACTATATTACAGTATTGTTCGGTTTGGTTACTTTGGATTTAGTTATTTGTAAATTTACAAAAGTGTTTAAAAATAGTTTTATTAAACTTTTTTTTTGGCTTTTTATTTTTTGGGAAATTTATTTGGGCGCCCATAGCAGCTCACCGCTTTGAAATCGTAGCTGGATGTGTCCCTGAGATATTATTTTAGAGGTATTTACATCTGATTCTCCTTGAAATCAGTAATAAAAAGAGGGTGTGAGTAATGTATAGTGAAGTGTTTTTACCCTATTAATATGTTCTAATATCACAAAATGAAATATGTGAATCTCTAACCTCTATTAAATAATATAGGTTAATATCAATGTCTTTAAATACATTTGTTTATCTGTTATTATTTTTATTCTTTTGTTGACCTTTTGGAATAAAAATTAAACAATCCATCCTCAAGTTAAAATATGACCCATAAAGCCATTTATGGAGCATTCTAGTTGTTTTTTTTTTTACCAGCTCAATTTGCTAAAGAGAAACAAATATTCAGATATTTTACTTAATATAGACTTCTTGAATTTTTTTGTCTTCATATGTTGATTATTGTTTTTGCTTTTGTTTAGTTTCTTGGCATTGATGGTTCATTTGTTTTCTTGGTAAGAAGTTAAAATGCGAATTATTGAATTTAAAATTAATTGCATATAAACCTTCTTATAAGTAATATTTTCTATATAATCTATATAATTAAGAATTTAATCAAAGAAATTATGGACCTTGTGTAATAATTAGTGTTTAATTTGACTACACACGTCTTCTTTGAATTAACCGACTTAGCTATTTCTCATTCACTGTTTGCATTTCTTTGTTACTGTTAAAATAAGCTCCTAAAGCTCATTTGTGGTCACTAATTAGTTGATGTTATTGATAGAATTTTGAAGAGGTAACTTAAAAATTTTATTTACAGTTATTTTTTCAAAAAACTATGCTGTTCCTTTCCTTGGTTGAATTTTTTAAAACGATCCTTTTTTAAATAATTCATGAAAATTATGTTACATACTGACTGTACAGTCCTCAAATGTTCATAATTAATTAGATAATCTGGTGGAAACACTCTGGTCACAGTTTTGAAGTTGTGTTTCTTGTTAAGTATAAAAACATTTTATCATGCTTAAAGAAAATTTGATTGGATTGCTGTAATAAGCCTGAAATCAAAATTTTTTTGAATTATAAATTTACTTTTGTTTCTAGGAGCATGTGTTTTGGGTCATATCTCTCAACACTACGTTTATGCTGATATTTGGTAAGAGTTACTTCACAAACTGAATTGTGAATAACATTGATATTTTGACTTTGTTAATAATGTAACATAACCTGACTAAAAATATTTACAGCGAGTCTTGTCATAAGTTGTACCTCAATTGCGGCCGCACCTCAATAAAAGTAAATCCGTTTTTTTTTTTGCCAAAAATATAACTATAAAAAAATATAAACATATAGATACTTTGATTGCAACTTATATTTAGAAATAAAAAAAAAATAATAAATAAATAAATGATGAAAAACGTTGATCATTTTACAAAGCTTGTAAATTTCTACTCTTCTATTAATTTATTATTAATGTTTTGAGCGCATGTTTTGAGCGCATGTTTTTAGCACACGTAGTCATACTAAGACAAAAAAAGTTTTTAAGAAACGTAGAAATCCGGAAATGCGTTGATTACCCTTCTTCATCTTGAATTTATTACATAATGTTATGAAAATTTTATTTTTGTCTAATTGTTCTGAAATTTTCTGCTTTTTTAAAAAATTATTTCTTTAAAATCTTATCTGTGCAAAAATTAGTGACCACTGCACACTGCTGATTTTGTTGAGAATTATTGTACATCAAAGAAATAATTTTACTGCACCATTTTTAAATTGACTTGTTTATGGTCTTTTATGAAGCTTACAATCATCTTCTCGTGATATACATTAAACATGACGGCCGTAAAACGTAAAGCCCTTATCAGCTATTTTTTGCTTTGTTGTTTGAAATTTAGCCGAGATGTGTTTGTTAAATGTGCTCATTTGCTGAGATGTGTTCATTAAATGGTGGTTTGTCTAAATTGTAGAATTTGTTTTTATTTGCTATACTTTTCTTATAAATTCTTTTCCCTAAATATTCCTATTTTGGAGGGAAATTTTCTTGAAGCTATGGAGGCTATTTATAGGGTTTGCATGAATGTAATTGTTTTGGTTTTACTTTAGCCTTTTTACCTTATCATTTGGGTCATTCCCTGCTGTTTTGGGTGAACGTATCAGGCCACCAGGTAAGATATTTTTGTTTTAATCTAATATGATGTTAGATTAAAATTATGAGTACATTATAGAATATAAATCTCCTTTGAAATTTTGTGTTAGATGTTGGTACTTGGCAGCCTTAAACCTGACTACCAGAATCATCATTTCTCTGATTTTTCTCTAACCTCTGTCTCCCAGCATAAAAAATATTAACAGAAAATAACCACTAGTTTTTTCTTGCCCCAAACATTAACCAGAATTTGAAACTCAAGCCACCTGGCATTTTTAATGTTTGATCGTTGCTGAAAAGTATTCCAAGCTTGGAAATCATTCACAAGCAGAGGTGAATAGCTGTACATTCAGCCATTTTGGCAAACTAAGCAAGATTACTATTCCCTATGTTTACTACAATAATTTACCCCAATAACATTAAAATTTGAACTATTCTTTGTAATTTTTCATTTTTAGATCACTGGTACTGAGTTTGACTGTATCTTCATTGTTTTGAGTGGATATATTTTTATTGCAGCTTCATTGGTTGTGATACATGTATCTTTTCTATTGTTCTGTTTTTGTTGTTCAAATGAATTAGCTTCTTGGCAAAATTTTTGCTTAGGCTATTTATGTTTCATTGATAGTATCTTACAGAAACTCACTTTCTCTAAATATATTTTAGTGTGATATAGAACAAAAAAGCTTTCACACAATTCAAAATAGAAGACAATTATTTTGTTGGTATCTTATAATGGAAAGTAATTATAAATTAGTGGATGTGGTTGGTTTATTCACTTTTACTGTTTGGCCTTGAACTTGAATTAAATCCTTATACCTTTTTATCAATAATCTCACTTTTCGGATTCCTCACGAAGACATTTTGTCCACTCGCTTTTTTCTAAGACTGCTTTTTTAAAAATTGGGATAAAGTGATAAGGTTATAAGGGGAGAACACTTTAGAACAGTTTTAGATTTTTGAAAAGTAAATTTTCGATATTGGTCCCAAATATTCTCAAATATGATTTAAGTCTGGAAGCAATATTTTTTTAAGGTTTTCTCAAGATCCGTTGATTATATTTTCATAATACTTTCAAAATCCATTCATTATATTTTTATTATACTTCTGAAATCCATTCATTATGTTTTTATTATGCTTTTTAAATCCATTCATTATGTTTTCAAGTTTTACATGATGTTAAAGGATCATTCGAGTCATTTTTTAATGTACTTGGTCATCCAAAAAATTACATTTTTCTAAGGAACTTATTTTTTCATTTGACTAATATTTAAAAATTTTTAAAGTTATATTTTGCACTATTGGGCTAAAACTATGTATAGGACAATTAACTATATGAAAAAAGTGCATACTTTTTGAAAAGCTGATAGTGACCTGCTAACTGAGATAAAATTACATTTTTTCAATCAAAATTTTTAGCATATGTAAATAAATATGCATTGAAAATTTTAAAAGAAATCTTATTATTTGAAGCCTGCACTATCTCAGGAAATACTATCAAAGACTGTACTGACTGACCCAGGAATGACCAGATGGGCTAAGGATGTCTGTACAAGCATGTGACTGTAAATAACAGTAACAAAGCAGTTTATTCAATTGGTGCTTTAGTAAAATATGGGATTTCATTATTGCAAATACAAAAATTCATCAACAAAATTCAACCAAAACTGGCACTGCTAGACAGTCGGATCATAAAATTTCCTACTATACGGAAGGAAAGTACAGAACACTGTTTCATATACAAAATATAATAATTCAAATATAAAATTATGCTCTAATTGTAAGTTGAATCCACGTCACCTGAATCTAAGTCAGTGATTTCTTCACTATGTTCCTCAGTCATCATCATAGTTATTGTTATCATTAATGTTATCATTGTCACTATCTGAGCTGTCCCTAACATTGTCAATGTTATTTTCTACACATTTATTGCATTAGCTGTCATAGATCCTCAAGCATGGCTCGATACACAATGGCAATCTCCACATAATGCACCAGCAAAACATTCTGATATTAAGAAAGTGAGTGCTTGCTGTAGTATGCACTGAATAAAGTGATTTCCACTTTATCCTATTGGATTATACTCACCAGATTTATAAAATTTTCTAAAGTATACATCATTATTAAAAGTTTTGATTTTTTAATAATTGTATAGAAAATCAAAACTTTTAATAATTACAAGTAAATATTCTTTACTTGATAACTTAAATACTGTTACTGCTAGTTGAATAATGGTACTTTTGCAATTTCAATCAGAATATTTTACTTATTAGCCTAAAATGAGATTAAAAAGCATTTTTAGACAATCTTGGTAAACATATTTTTAAAATTTTAATTATTTAGAATGGGTTTGAACCCTCATGGCACTATAAGATGTCTGAAATTGTACCCAGGTGTCCAAGTTTTTCTTTTACTTTTAGTTATTAGGCTTTATATAGGCTATATATTTTGGTAAATTAAACTTTTGGCTAAATTTTCACAAAGTTCTTTAGAACTTTTTATAATCAAGGCAGTTTTAACATCAAATTTGTGTAAAAATAGATGCAAAAAACTGTTTTGAACTGTTCTTTGATTAATAAGTTTTCTGACTAGGCAACTTGAATCCATGATTTTTTATGATTTCATAGAAGTTTGTACAGACGTTAATACTGCTCATTTTATTATTTATATCCCTATTTATATCTTCCTTCACTCAAAGATTCATAGAGCTTTCTGTGTTATACTTCCTTTAAAAGGTAAGGATTTTATTTCAAACTTAAATATTTACTGGAGTATTTATTCTAAATCTCAATCTAGCAATTATTCAAACATATATGTTAAAAGATTTACAAAATTATCATTTTGTCTTTTAATATTCATGTGAAGTGGTAGGCTAGAAAATTATTATTTTGAATTTTGGAAACAAAGAAAAAACTTTTTTTAACCCAGTAACTAGCATTAGCTCATTGCTTTTTTTGAAATTTTTTTAAAAATCTTTATCACGAATACGGAAAAAAAAATTTTTCTTTTAATTTTTATAATAGTTTTTTGATTTTCAAGCTTTGATAACTCTGAATTTTTTTATTCCCAAATTATAGTATGCATTGATATAATAATTCTGTTACCATGGTAATATTAGTAATCATCGTGATACCATATTTTAAGATTTATTTTATTTGGATTTTTCTGAAATTTTAAACAAAAAATATTGTTGCTTTTTTTTTTTTTTTTATGATTTATTCAGTTAAATGGAGCAAAAAATTGTTCCCAAATCAAAAAAATTTTTTGAAATAATGCTTTACAATTTTTTGGAATTGGTGAAGTACCATAAATGACAATATTGTTCAAACAATGAAACAAAGGCTTATTTTTGATAGAACCCTATTCAAGAGAGAGGTTTTTAATTCAAATGATATTAATGAAGACAAAGCTAATAATATGTGGATATATTTTTCTGATAAACAATGGTTATTTGTAGGTTTTGTTTTTATATAAATTTGCATTATTAGGGATTGTTTAGGGTGTAAGAACCCATTTACTTTGTTTTGTTTAATAGAATATCAAATTTTTTGTTATAAACTTTAGATTTCTTTATATATATTTTTTTTTTTTTTTTTTAACGAGAATTTACGAATGATATGTATTTTTTCATAGGTTGAGAAAAACGGTTGGATTATGTTATATTATTTTGAAAGTGAGTTTTTCGCATTAAATCATTATTGGTATTCATTAAAGTTTTAAAAATTTTTTTTCTTTAAAAGTTTGTAAATAATCATCATGCATTTTGGAGGATTGTATAAACGATTAGAGATTACTGATTGGATTTTAATTTATGGGTTATGCTTAAGGGAATTTAATCTAATTTTAAGTTGTAGGCGAAGTTTCATACAACTTTTTTTTATCATATTTTTGTCAATTTCTCAAAGGAGTCATTAACTTTTTCAAATTTTTGATAGTAGAGTTTGTTTTTGATCTTTTGACTTTATTCAACCTGTTTCTCAGTCGTTAATCCTTAATTTTTCAATAATATTTTTAAGAATAGCTGGGAAGTTCTAAATTTTTTTGACCACTACCTTTTTTGTTTTAAATAAACAATTAAATTAGTCAATAGAAAACTTTAAAGCTAAAATTTTTCATACTTTTCTTACTAAACGGTCTCAATTATTTTTACTAAGTCTGCAATTTTTCCTGATGAAAGCACAAGTCATAAAGCTTTTAGAATTTTTTTTTTTAATTTTTTTTACTTTATGAAACATAAATTTTGCTTTGCACACGAAACGAGAAATAATGTTTGCTTTGCCTAACTGATAGCAAGTTTTAAATTAGAGTTTTTTTTTTAGGTTACTTTATTAATGGTTCTTGAAATTGGTATATTTCCTTTAATATGTGGTTGGTGGCTTGATATTTGTTCATTGGTAAGCTTTTTGCTTATAAGTTTGCTAGATTTTGATATAAGTTAATCCTTCTTGGAAGCAATAGAATGTATTTTCCTTGAAAAATAAGTGTTTTAAAACTTAAAAAATGGATGTGACAGAGTTTACCGGTATTGATATGAAATTGTATTGAATTGATTGTAAGTTGAAAGTCTGGAAAATTCTGTAAAATATAATAAACCTTTGAGTTTGTAGTCAAATAAGTGAAATGTAATAAAACCTCTGCTTTTGTAGTCAATTAATAAACCTATGTATTTGTAGTCAAATAAGTGGAATGTATTAAACTTCTGAGTTTTTAGTCAAATGAGAAAAATATAATAAACCTCTGCGTTTGTAGTCAAATAAATGAAATATGCTTTTTTTATGTATAAGTAAATTTACAAATTTTTTTAGAAATTTTCAAAATTTTTTGGCAACGCTCAATAAATTTAGATGCTTATATTTATTCCATGTTTCTAAATTCCTTGTGCCTTTCCTATTTATTGTCCCTGTTTTTCTGCCTCCATTGATTTGGCTATTTGAAAAATATTAGATCAATGGCTTTCATTTAAAACCGTTTTAGTTGTGTTGTAGTTATATTCAACACTGAATCAACCTGCCAGGTCAAATCATCTAAAATCATAAGGATTGTTTATAATTTAATGTGCACATGGCTTCAATTTTAAAATTTTAATTTCAAGGTAGAATTAAATTTTTTTATTTTACAGCATTTTTTTTTTTTTTTAAAGAATCGTGTCTTAGTCTTCTGTTTCTGTTCCTTATAAATTTACAACTATATTTATAAACTCATAAATGTAAGAAAAGCTGATAGCCCCTTTTAGTTTATATTTCCTGTAAAATTTTTCACACAACTGACTCTTGCTCAAAGTTTTTTTCAAAAGTTTCAGTTGTGTGTTTCATTTTCTTATTTTTCAGCCATTATTTGCAATAAGTTTGAAAGATCGAAAAGCAAGCTTTATAAATTCTCCAGGTTAGTACAATTTTTTAATAACTCGCAGAATAAACCTACCTACACTCTTTAAATTGTTACAGTGCAAATCTTTGTTATCGTTCTTTCTGATTTAGGCCTCTGATATAATTTTATTACTGTTTTTACTATAATTTTTAAAGTTTTTTTGTCTTTTTGGAAAAGGATTACATTTTGTTGTATTTGTGTTGACTGTTTGTTTCACAGTCTTTTTCTTACTATTGTGGCATTATTACCTAGGCATTATAATCAAAAGAATAAGTTAATTAAGAGAATTAAAGCTATAACTTGTTTTTCATGAGGTTAAAAAACCTCTCAGATTACTTCAAAGTGTAGAAATTTGAATTTTATTTTATTTATTTATTATTCTTAAATTCACCTTTAAGAGATAATTATTTATAGATACTTAGAATGAGATATTCACTTTTGCGTTCCATTCAAGTTTCTGGACTCAATATATCTTTTAGTCTTGTAATTTAATGATAAGTATATATTTGACATTCAGGTACTGCATCATTTCTTCATTGGTTAGTTGGAATGTTATATGTATTTTACTTTGCTGCTTTCATAATGTTAATGCGTGAGGTATAGATGTTATTCATTTTTTAAAGATGTTATGGCGATGCAATTATTGCGTAACCTTTTAATGTGATTCTGTTCAGTGGTTAAATTATTTTAAACTTGTATTTCAATATTATGTTTCAGGTGTGTAATCTTAAATTTTGGTTTTGAAATTGTTTCCGATGAGTATGTTATTACCTTATCTAGATACCTCATCTAAGTTTTGTGTATATATAGTAGATGGAGAAAGTATTAGGTTTAAAGTCAACACCCTCGTAATATGTGCTTTTTAAAGTCAACACCCTCTTAATAGGTGCTGTTTAAAGTCAGCACCCTGTTAATAGGTTCTGTTTAAAGTCAACACCCTCTTAATAGGTGCTGTTTAGCAATTTCATGTTTAATTCAAAGCATTGAGAAATTTATGTTTTTCTTTTTATTTTTCAGATTTTGCGACCTGGTGTTTTGTGGTTTTTAAGAAATATTAACGACCCTCAATTCCATCCAGTTAAAGAGGTAAGTTTATCAATAATATTACTTTATTTTCTTGATTAAACAGTCTAGGTACTTATTAAAATTTTTACTGAAGTGTGGCGGATATTGTATCTATGATTATACCTAATAAGTTTAAAATCAATGCTAATTTCAAATACTTCTATCCAGTGATAAAGCTAAAATTAACAACAACTCCATCCAGTAGCGAAGGTAAAATTAATAATTCTATCTAATGAATAAGGTAAGTCTAAGATTTTTAAAGACATTACTTGAATAGAAATATCTTTAGAATTAACTAATAGTTATATATTTTTGAATTTTGTTTATCTTTGTCTTCCAACCACTTCTAATTATTTCTAATTAGTTGTATTTCTTTTTAGATGATTCGTCTGAGCGTGCTTGGTCACTCAAGAAGATTCTTATTGTCACTTGTAATTTATTTAATTTTACATATATTGATCATAAAATTTGATGTTCAACAAGTTGATTATTTATTTTGTTTTAATTACCACTTAAATAGAACCCCATTATATCTTAATGATGTAATATAACAGATTTCTTTCATTAATATATGAGAAAAATGAGGTTACTATTACTTCTTGTGTGAGTAATATTGTCTGAAATATGTTTTTAAAGAAGAACTTCTATTATTACCTTACGCTAATTTAAAAAATTTCTATTTTTTGATTTTTCAGAATTTATAAACTTCTCAATTTTGTATAAGATATATGGACGTTGCTCAATTTCACTGTATAGAAAAAACAACACGAATCTAACTCAGCGCATGCTTAGAAATAAAATCTGATCATTTCACCCTTGTTTTTTTGTAAATGATATAAAACATGGCATGTTTTGATGTGACCTATGGTAATTAAAGTGTCCTAAAACTGCTTATCATTACATGTTAAACACCCATGTTTGACTCATGTCCTTATAAAACACTTCATTGACATACATGCCTTACTAAAACATGTGCTTGCGATCCACAAACTCAATTAGAATTATAAGTCCCTAAATCAGATCATATGTTTTCATCAGGCACAAGTGAGACAATCTATATATGGATCATGATTTCATGCTAAGCGCCTTAGGGAAACTTCCATTATTACATTTCAATTGATTTTCTTATGCCCTGTAAGGATTTAATATGTGTTGGGAACACTGTTTAGGCATTATCTATCAATATTCATATAAGGAATTAAATTCTCTAAAATTCAGCCCTAAGTCAAACTTCCCAACCTCTAAAAGTTGCTTTGTATAAAATTTTCTCATGGTTTTTTGTCTTTATGTATAATTACCAAATTGCTATTTTCAACAGTTAGTGTTTGGTTGTACTGTACTGGTGTTGGTTTGGACTCCTGTAAAGCTCATCAAATTTACATGCAAAGATATATTACCTTATAATATGGCACTTAGTGGGTAAGTAGATCAAATTTTTTCATGATTTTAGCAAATTCAATGATAAAATAAATATGTATTATTATTATAATATTATTTTTTATTCTGTTTGCACATTATTTTTAATCCTATCTTTGCATTGAACAATTCTTATAGGTTTAATATTCATTAAATTTAACTCGTATTGGTCAAGTTTACAAAAGATTCAGGAAATTTTATACACAACGATCAATTGAAATTCAACTGATACTCATTTTAATTTCCATTAAATTAAACTATTAATTATAAATTATTTTAGTTCTTCAAGCCACCTGTTTTCCAAAAAATTTTACATATTTGTCAAGTCATGTGATGCTTTTTTAAATTATAGTATGATTTAATATGATTTCCAGACTGGAAATCGAGGATCCATAAGTCAAAATTAACACTATTTTTTATCAAAAAAATGAAATGTTAAGTTAACATTAAACTTTATATGCATGATTTTAGCAAAATGACTCAATTTTTGTCGGTCATTATTTTTGTTTGGTTATTTGTTTACGTCCATCACAAAAATAAAATTGTTTTTAATATGATCGATTTTAGAAAAATATTGATGGAGGAAATATTTAGTAGCTAACCTTGAGGTTATGTGATATTTTTCTATTTTCTGGTATAAAGTTAATTTAAAGTTACAGATAAATAAATTTTAGAGATGCGCCCATCAGTGAGATGTCACTTGAACTGGTTTTGCTGCAGGTAGTTCCTCCTGCTTTTCTTGAACAAGGTCATGCTCGGCGTTGGTTGAAAAACTTCATACAAGCTTGGGTTCATGTAGCTGCTCATTTTCTGTAAGTTTTAACATTTCTTTAATGTTTTAGGTGTAAATTTCCTTCAGTCCCTTTATCTCTTGCACAATTTGGAAAGTTAAACATTCCTAAAACTGTCAATGGTGCCAACTTTTTCTAAAATTTATCTTAAAATATTTTTAAAAAAGTGGCATATACTATTTTTAGATTTGAAAAATGGAAGCTGTCTAATTAAGTTTAAAATATGAAAAAATAGAGGTTATATGACAAGCAAAATTCTCAGTGTGGAATTTGATTTAATTTAGTCATACTACATACTACTACCCTAAAAATTGGTTCTGTAGAGTTTTATGATCTGTGTGAAAATCATCTACTAAATTTTAACCAGTTGATTATCAAAATTTTCAGGAGATGAAGCAAAATATACACATTTAAAGTCTTCCCAAATTTTTTTTTTTAATTTTTGTGTGAAATTAAAGCATCATAGGTATCTTGACATAACTGGTCACCTATCAAAAACTTCTGATTTTGGTACTGAATCCAAATATTTTTTCACCAAAGGTGAGTTTTTTTGCAATTTTCTCAAGGCTGATCTTTTAGACCCATTTGATTTGGCGTAAAATTAGAATTACCTGGATTACCACCTACCAAAGTCTCATTTTCTTAAATGGCTCAAAATTATTTTTTTGCCATCCAGGCTTCGTAATAGTTGGCCATGGTTTTCTAGACAGATATGGCTCTGTGCATCCAATTTCTTCTGTCAACCCAATATTGTTTGTAAATTTACAAACACGCACTCTATGTATCCATTATTATCAAATAAATTCTCTAGATTTTGTTTCTCATGTATTTTGAAAAAAAAGTTATAAAATTACTTAAAATGTGGTGTTTAAAGTATACCAATGTAAATGACAAATTGCAGACAAGTTGTGACTTGTTATAATGTATAGTATTTCAATAAAGTTTTTATATAACTTTGAAAACTAATATTTCTCGCTGCATATCAGTTAATAAAAAAAAATTCTAGACGTGCAAAAAGGGTTAAAAGATTGAAAAGAACATAGAATTTTAAAAATGTGATTTTTTCATCAATTTTTTTCTTGGATTCCTGTAAGCAAAAAGTACGTTGTATATCAATGATAGGGAAAAATTTTGCTCCAAGTTTTTTTGAAAATTTGGAGCAAACTTTTTTCCTATTCTTTTGCTAATCCTTAAGATCTTAGGTATTAAAATGATAAATGGTATTTTCAAAAAACTTTTTTTTTAGTAATGTATAATGATGGTCGTTTTAGACCTAAAAACAACCATCTTTGAAAAGAAGGGAATTTATGTTTCATCAATTTTTTACAGGGTTGTATATATTTTGGTACTGGACCATTTTGGCCTAAAAAGGAATTTGCTTTTTAATAGTTTTCTTCATTTTGATAAAAACTTTGCATGCAAAATAGGTTAATAAAAAAGAAAACTGACTGAAATTGAAATTTACCTTAAAATCCAGCTTCAAGATAGATAAACATTCGTTAAATTTTAGTCATGTTTATTAGCCGCCATTTTGTTTTTGAAGTAGTCTTCTGACTACTGATTTGGTCTGAATTGACTGTACTTTATCTGGTTATTCTTATTCACCTTTGGCAAAGTTTTTATTCTTGCCTGCTGTTAGAAAGGGATATAATACATATGGGATATAATACTTTTGAATTGCTTGAAATAATCTCAAATGAAATGTATTAGTGAAATACTAATTTTGGGTTTAGTAATATTTTTAATTAAACTTTTTTAGAGACTTAAAATCATATTTAAATGGTGATGTTGACTTGAAAAACGTTGATCCACACAGGGTAAGTTTTCTATCTTCTGTTGCTTTTTAAGTTAAGATATTTTTTCTGTGAAATGTAGCTTTTTAATAATTATATTTCAGTTGCTTTTTATATAAAGATCAGTCAAATGGTGTATATGATTAGAGTAACATCTTTATTGCTGAAATATTATGGCATCCTAGGGATTTTGTCTTTTTGGTCAATTTGGAGACTATTCCCCCAACCTTGGCTCTCAGTACTGACTGTGAACCCAAGTGTTATGAAAGAAATATTTATGTTTTATTGAATTGTATCAGGACTTTCATATTTACGAAAATACACAGTTTAATTGTTAATTTATCAAAATCGAATCTAGCATTTGTTGTAATTTTTTTTATGAAGTAAATGCTACCATTAGACCTTCATGAGTGCCTTATGAAAGATTTTGATTAGAAAACCTGTGGGCAAAATATGACCCAAATATCCTGATTTTGTCAAAGTTTTATTAAGTTTAGTTTAGGAAATCAGTTAGGCGTTTATTTTTAAATTTATTTACAAGAAATACATAAATTTTTTACTGGTAAACCAAATTTTTAAATTTTTTTTTGCATGTTTTTATTACATATTAAAACAAAAAACGCCCTTTATAACAAGGTAATATATTAAAGCATTCCAGTCAGATCAAGTACTTTGGATGTAAAGATGCTTGATTCAATGTTTTTTTAGGAAGTCTCGGAATATTACATTTATAATTTATTTATTCAGGTTATCTATGTTGACAACAACGGGATATGGCAAAGGGGTGCAATGCCGCGAGGGACAGGTTTGTTGTTTTTCTTTAGATCGTTTAAATTAGATTTAAAAACACTTGCTCTTTTAGAGCTCATGTTTTTCAGAAGAAAAAAATTATTTAATACCTTTTAAAGATATTTAAAAGTTAGGCAAATAGAAAAACGATTAATTTTTTGCATGGTATTCCAATATTCTCATTAGTATTTTTTTACAAGATCTGGCCATATATTTTATGTATGAACCTTTTAAGTATGAAATAATTATATTGTTTTAGTTTTTTGGTCTAAAATAAGAGAATATATCTGAAATTCAGTTGTATTTACCATAACAAAGACATTTTATATGTCTAAATCAAATATTGTAAAATTTTACTTAATAAATAAACTATGGTTTTTTCTGAGAAAAATTTGGTTTGTATGGTTCAAATTGCAGAACTTGACGTATTTTTCTATTTTCTTAAATTTCTGGTAAAAGGTTACATAATGGATGACTGAATATTTTAATATTTTATCAGTCATCTTGCAAGTATTTCATTTCAAGGCTTATTTATTTTCTTTAGGAATGTTTGCTTTTACTGCAAATAGAATGGTAAATTTTAACCAGATATGTTTTTTTTTACTGCTGTACAACTAAGGGAGACAACAATTTATTGTCTTCGTATTTCAGATGTTGATCAGAAATATATTTTTATGTTTCTAATTCACAAAACACAAAGTTATTTAAAACTTAATATTATCTTACTACCTATTTATCTCTTGTTCACCAAAATAGAAACCTTATATCTTGATTTAGACAATTTATTCAAGAGGGACAAAGAGAGGAAGTGTTTAAGTAAAAACTAAATCCTATTTTTTTTATAGATGATTTTAAAACAATTAAACTAAATCCTGATAATTCTAGTTATTCTAAATTTAATTTCATTCTAAGCTTTAAAATTTCATTAAATTATTCTGCATACTGCTTTAATAAATTTATTTTTAGCACTTGAGAATAGCTTGGAAGGTGTTGGTTCTCCGACAGTTAGAGCTTATGTCAGATCAAAAAGATTTATTGTAAAGGTAGTCATTTATTGGAGACCATAAATCCAGGCTTAGCATTATGAATTTACAGTGTACAGTC